>PVJH01044358.1:0-13051 GCA_004026705.1 Nesogale talazaci | reverse complement strand
GGGGCATCACTGCCCTCTGGTGGAAGTGGGAGGCCCAGCCTTGCTCCTGGAGAGCTGCTGCTGGATTTGAACCACCAAGCCAGTGGACCGCAGTCCCGCACTCAACCCACCACTACATCACCGGGGCTCAGCCCCTTGTCAGATGATCTTAAGCAACATTTTACTTGTGTGTGATATCAACGATCATTCTATAGTTTGAGTAGTCTATTGCATCAACTTTCTTTGGAATGGGCACAAATATGGTTCTCTTCGAATCATTTGGCCAAGTAACTATCCTCGAAATTTCCTGGTAGAGATGAGAGATACTTCCAGTGCTTCCTCAGCTTGATAAAACATTTCAGTGGGTATTCCATCAATTCCTGGAGCTTTGTTTTTGGCTAATGCATTCAATATAGTTTGAACGTCTTCATTTAACACCATTGGCTTTCCTCATATGTTACCTCCTAAAATGATGGACTAATGCCTAGTTGGTTTTGAAATTTTTGGGTTTTTTCAATGTAGTGATTCTGTATTTTCTTTCCATAGTCTCTGATGCTTCCTGCAGCCTTAAATATTTTGTCTACAGACTCTTCAAGATTGCAACTCAAGGCTTGAATTTTTTCATGAGTTCTTTCAGTTTCAGACATGATGAAACCCTACTATAGAGAAACAAAACCAGTGAAAGAGATATTCAAGAGAGGCCAGTCCTTGGAAAAGAACATCTGCAAAAAGAGAAGACCCTCCAAGAGATGGACTGACACAGTGGCTACAACAACAGGCTCAAATAACAGTTATGCCGACCGTGAAGAATCAAGTAGTGTTTTCTGCTGTTGCACACAGGGTTACTATGAATTGAAATTGACTGGATGGCACCTAAGAGTACCGCAAACAACAAATTATATATATAATAAGGAAATGGTTCACTCCGTTGGAGAGGCAGGCAAGTCACAACTCCATGGAGCAGGCATCAGGTCAGAGCAGGGTTTTTATCCAACCTGTTGGATGTTTTTGCCACCACTGCTGTCCTGTTTAGCAGCTGACTCATCTTGGGGCTGCAGTGAATTTGTTCAGTTTTTTTTTAACTATAGTCCGGCCCTCCAACAGTCTGAGGGACAGTGAACTGGCCCACTGTTTAAAAAGTTTGAGGACCCCTGGGTCAGAGGCTTCAAGTTGCAATCTGACAAATCCCAAGAACCAGAATGCAGATGATGAGCTGGATGCAAGAATCAAAGCAAAGTAGAAAGCTTTGCCCAAACTCACACACACACACACACACACACACACACACGCACACGCACACGCACACACACACGATGCAAATCATATCCTTGAGGAAAATTCCCTTGCAACAGATCTAATCATGATGTTACATCATGACCTAGTTGCCAAACCACAGAGAAGCAGGGCCCAGTCATCTTGATACACAATCTTAACTCCCATAGTCCAACCCTTGTACACTTGGTATAGGTACACATCTCTTTAACCCACACAGAGACTCTAAGTAAAAGCACTTACAAAATCAAGATACGATTGATATGCATAGAACTGAAACCACAATAGCCCTAGTTCCTCTTATATTTTTTAAAGTAAGAAAGAAAACAGAATTGGTGTAAATATAGAGATAGATATTACATATATAGCAATATCAGATGTATATGTATGTATATTCTGCTTAATGTCTGTTTGGGCCACATCTGATCATATATCTAGAAGAGGTGGGGCTTTGTTGGAAGGGTGCCAAGAGGAGTCAAAGTTGAGTTTGTGGCACTGGCAGCCTGCATTTGTCATACAACCCCCAGCTGCTAAGATGACTCACACAGCTGTCACTTGCACATGTCCTGCTTGGTCACGCTGTTAGTTGCTGCCGGCATGGTGATACTGGGCTGTAACTGCTCTACCCTGATTCTTGGATCTTTGGACTCTAAGCACTAATACTTAGATGTATGTATTTACTTTGATGTATGTATTTACTAAAGATGAGGGGGATTTAAAAAAGTAAAAAATTTCAGAAGGTCTCTTATATAGTATACATACAAACGTATATGCTCTCTATAGAATGCGATGTTTTGCACAATATCAAAATCACGTAAAGTCCTATTTCATAGACTGCGTCATGGACATTGTGTCAGTCTGGGTAGACGAGAGGAACAGATTTCACAGACAGGACATTGAGAAAACATCCCAGCCCAGTCCAGCTCAAAGTCACAAGTCCAATATTAAGCCATATGCCCGAAATCAGTCCATAAAGTCTCCTTCCGACTCACGAAGTCACAGGCCAGTGAGTGCAGAGTCCCGGCACTGACAGGGGTCTCCCCATGGCTCCTCAGTTCCAGGGCTCAAGGTCCATCAACAGCAGAAGCAACTCATCACTGGCAGAGGTCTCCATCTGGCCGACCCAGCCTCAGAGGTCTGGCTCCATCAGGGCAAAGCTGTGTGGTCTCTCCACCGGCTCCTCCAGCTTCTCGAAACGCTGCCAGCTTGTCTTGTCCGTGATTCATCGTCTCTGAGACTAACTCCCCCAAACTGGAGAAGATAGCTTCTCATTTTCACAAGGGAAATATTGTGAGATTTCCCATAAGTCTCAGGAGAAAGCCATGCCCACATAGAGGCCTCATTGGCTACTCAATGGCTATCTCCACCCTTACATTTCAATAATAAAATTAACATAAGCACATGACTGCCAGAGATATTAAGGGAGCTACACATATGTGTATAACAATACAAGTGTAAGGAAGAAAAGGAAGAAATACTCATAAAAAATATAGACCTCATGTATGCACCTGGTCATGCATGTGATCATGACTGGTATTTCAAGTATCATCTGCTCTGCTGTCCCTTTATCCTCAGCAACCAACTCAGCTGGTCATTGTTTTCTATCTGGTGGGGTGACTCCAACCTCCATTTCTGAATGGTCTGGGACAAGAGCCCTCATATCAGAATTGAATTGGTAGAGTTTTCCATTGATTTATATACAGGACGTGGTAGTATTAAGTGATGATCTAAATGGCTCTCCTATATCCCAGATATTCTATTTCTTTGATTTGTCTTATGCAACATCAGTCCAGTTTCTTCTTGGTTGTCCAGGTCAATAACCACCAGACTACTTGCCCTTTCTCTAGGAGGTGAAGCGATCTTGGATGCAAAGGATGAGTCCTACTCCTAGCTCTCTCTCTTTCAACAATTTTATCGGAATATAATCTATATCTCATATAATTTAATAGTCCAATTACATCAAGAGGAGTTGGACAATCGTCACTACACTCAGTTTTGGAACATTTTCTTCATTCTTATACTCATTGCTATTAAGTTCCCCATTTCCCCTTACCTCCCCTGCCATACCAAGGAAACCATTCATCCAGTTGCAGTCTCTAAAAATCTACCTAGCCTGGATTTCATATATAGGAGACATTAAAAAGCAAACATACACAAAAGAAACCCAGCAAGAATAACAAAGTAAAACAGGAAAAAACTCTCAAATGAAAAGGAAGCAGAAAATATTAAAAGCTAAAACACATTTAAATGAATTAGGTCTCTAATTTTAACCTAACTGCGTCTACGACAATCCACTCTCTAATCCATTCTGCACGATAGCAAAGCTATTCATATCCCTTGTCCATGGTCAGGGGGTATTCACCAGCCACTTACTCCATGTGTATTTTTCCTTGACAAAAAACAAACAATCTGGCTGAGCCCTGGTGGCGTAGTGGTTGTGTGCGGGACTGCAGCCCACGGGATTGACAGTTCAAATCCAGCAGCAGCTCTCTAGGAGCAAGGCTGGCCTTCCTACTCCCACCAGGGCAGTGATCCCACAAAAAAAAAAATTAAACAAACAAACAAACAATCTGCAACAGCTTTAAAATGGGTCAAAAAGTTTGAGATCAAGTGATGAAATACAACATTTTGATCTACCCATGTCGGCCATAATCTATTTTACGAAGTTCTCTATCTAAAAGTAGGACTATTCAAAACCCCTCAACTCTGATCAGAGGGGATTTGCTGGAGGTCTCATCCATACATGGATTCTGAAAATAGATTCTGGGCTTTTATTGTCATATACAGTCTTCTGAAAAGCAGGTATCCGTGATTTAAGCTCTGATACCATTCCCTCCTTTTGATGTGAATTATTTTACATTCCTTAAATCACACGGGCTGGTGTGCTTTTCCATGTAGACATAGTTGACACATCACTTACATGGCCTTTTGTTTGAAAACAAGTCATTAAGATTTCAGATGCTATTTGATAGCCAGCCACCAACTGGTCTCTTCCCATACTTTTCTATAGCACCCATATCTTCAGTTATCTCTCTTCCTGAGGTCGAGCATCAAGCAGGGCAATGTCATGATAACTAATTCTTAGACTGGGGCTAGAATTAAAGGCAAGCCCCCAGTCCATTCATTCATCTATGGTTTATATGTCTCTGATTCACCTTAGAGACATCATTGCCATTTGATGTTAGGGATCATTATCAATCATCCTCTGCCTAGGGCATCAAATCCATTCCCATCAAGTCAATGCTGACTTATGGTGACCCTATAGGACAGGATAGAACTGTCCCTGGGAGTCGCCAAGCCTGCAAGTCTTCACCAGGCCAGAAAGTCTCATCCTTTTCCCCGAGGAGCTGGCTGGTGGTTTCAAACGGACTTTGTGGTTGCAGCACAGTGCGTAATCACTAAACATTGAGCATGGCATTAGTTAAACCAATGGTACAGAATTTAAAACACTGTTGAGAAAAGAAAATTATACAGGAATAAGCTCACTAGGCACTGTAGCACATGAATTAATGACTTGTACAGATAAAACTCTGAGCGATTTTTTACACAAACAACGAAGGTTGATGATAGGGGAAATCTCCCAATGTTATTCATTCACAATAGCAGAACCACATGTACCATATTAATACATGTTCTCAATGAAACGAGGGCATTGAAATAGTAAGGAGATGGAAGGCCATTATTCACAAGGCACCCTAAAGGCAAGAGGTTTGAAGCAAAGTTCTCTGTCCACCAGTTCTATGTCCTTGGGCTAGAAGTCATCTGCTTTTTTTCATACTAGGAAACATCATCTTGAAGTACAATGACTATAGGCGAGTTTGAGGTAAAGCCCAGTTTATTTAGGGGTTCCCACATAGAGTTCTTCAGGATATTGTGGGCTTTGAGAGAACAGGATCTAAGGTGCCAAGTAGTCTATCCAGCACTAATTTCCTTTTTTTTCTCACATCATTGCCCTGGTGGGAGTAAGAAGCCCAGCTTTGCTCCTGGGGAGCTGCTGCTGGATTTGAACCGTCAACCCTGTGGGCTGCAGTCCCACACACAACCACTGCGCCAGCAGGGCTCTGCTCCAGTTCTTCTTTCTTAGGGGTAGTCTGGTCCCTCTCTTTCTGCTCGGAGACATAAGGAACCCAAAGTGTTCAGGGAATATCCTGAACATCTAGTTCAATGGAATTCATAGTGTTTCCAGCTTGGGGCATTGCTCCTTTTGGAACGAAGACCTATAGACCCACAGAGCATAGGACTATGAAGGTAAGAAGCAATAAATTTGCAAGAGGGTCACTAGGGCTTCTAATGAGTAATACCAGTCTCATCTTCACGCTTTGGTTACTAGAACTGGGAATCTTGGCTCTGAGCTGTGCAGATTCAGAGCATACGCAGTCATCTGGAAAACATTGCCCCAAACTTGCACGCAATTGCCTCCTAGCTGGTACCATCATCGTGTCTTTAGAAAACTACTTTCTCATTCCATTAAACCAGGAGCTTTAAGATGATGGAGAACATAGTAGGATCGGTGAATTCCATGAGCATGGGCCCACTACCATACTTCCTTTGCAGTGATGTGAGTCTTTTGATCCAAAGTGATGCTAGGTGAGGTCTCATGATGGCAGAGAAAGCATTCTGTGAATCCACAGATGTTTCTGTCCAGGCATTACATGCAAGCAAGACAAATTTGCATCCAGAGGTAGTTTCTATCCCAGTAAAAATGAAATACTTTTCCTCGATGAGCGTGGACCAATGTAATCAACGTACCACCCAGTGGTGGTTGATCCCCTGGAGAATGGTGTCCTTTCGACAACAGCTTTACTTCAGTCACAGCACAGATCAGATGCAAGAGGAGTTTCCTGGCGTGTGTAGTGCATCACCTTGTTTTAGAAGAGATACATAGAAGTGAGCATAAAGAGAGATCTGTCACCAAGAGGAGTTGGTTGCAGAGAGCACCTGATTCACAAGAGCTGTCTAGACCAGGGGAAGGAAGATTGAGGCCAAGACACATGGAAATCTCCAAGGACATACAGGCTCACAGATGTTGAAAGGAGATAAGGATCTTGTAAAATTGGTCTGTGTGAACTTGACTAGGCCAGGATCCTCAGTAAAGTGGCAGTAAGACCTGCCCCATAAGGTATAGGTCATAGGCTAATGGAGTCCCCTTGGGACTGTGGCCTATTTCATATTTCTAAAGTGGAGGACTGGCTCTCTCGTCTTCTTTCAGCTCATGTGTCTGATTTCAAGAGACCTGGGCCAATGGCCCATCATGTGGCCTGTGGAGCTATGTAAGGATTGCCATTTTCCCTGTCCCCTGCTTTATCCCTTTGTCTCATGGTTCCCCAGTGCTGGCAGCTGTATATTCAGGTTAAAATACAACCCACAGACTTCAGTCAGACTGAGCCTACCACACTGTACAGTTGCATGGGCTGCTTTCTTGATATGTTTTTCTTTTTTTGGGGGGGGGGGGGTGCATAACTGCCCTCTGGTGGTGGGAGTAGGAGACCCAGCTTTGCGTTGCTGCTGGAATTGAACCTCTAACCCAGTGGGCTGCGGTCCTGCGCACAACCACTACACCACCGGGGCTCAGCCCGAGAGAATGAATTTCTATCTGTTAAAGTCTCCCACCTATATTTCTGTCATCTCGGGACTAGATAATGAAGGCTGTGAACATTCACAAAACACGAATGTCTCTGATTCTTTGATCCATTTAGAGATGTCTATCCACATACCTGTTCACCACGTTTTCCAATGTTTTCACCAAACCTCCGACCATCCAGTCAGACCATTGGTCACAGCCTATGAATGATACAAGGGAGCTTCAAAAAAGTTCGTGGAAAAAAAAATTCCATTCTTCCAAAAACTCTTCGAAGTCTTTTTTTTTTTTTTTTTTTGGTGTTGGTGGGGGGAGGGCATCACTGCCCTCTGGTGGGAGTAGGAGGCCCAGTCTTGCGCCTGGAGAGCTGCTGCTGGATTTGAACCGCCAACCCAGTGGGCTGCCGTCCTACATACAACCACTGCTCCACCGGGGCTCAGCCCTTGAAGTCTCTTCGTATAATCACACATTTGGACATTCCTCCTAACAATCAAAGTGACCCACCAGATGCATTGCTCATGCTGCCTACTGGGCGGACTTCCCCTCACTCGTGTCCTTCATTGGCGGATTCATTACCAGTCTCATGAAAAGCTAGTGTACTAGACCCAACAATTTTTTTTTCTCCACTTACATCTAGCCTTTCTGAATTTAAAGGGGGAAAGAGAACATGTGGTTTGGTAAGAAAAGAATCTAGCAGACATGAGGTGTTTCTGGAAATTATCCTAGCAGGAGTTTAAAGGGGGTTTTAACCTGAACCAAGTGAACAAGGCAAAGTATCAGGTTGGCTGCTTAGATAAAGGTGGTATAAGTTTGCTTAAATGCAAGATAGTGAATTACGTCTAGAACACAGTTATGCCTGGATTCAGTCCCCTGGGAAAAGTTCATTAGGGATCAGAAACCAAAACAACCTAGAGAATACTAGTCAAACAGTGTGGAAGGTCACTCTGCAGTCTGGTCAGCAATTCTGATGTCCAGCTAAGGTTCTACACAAGTTGAGCTAGTCGGCCAATCCGGGCTGCCAAGGGAAGCAGGTTTAAACTGCCAGCTCCTCCCCGGAAGGACAAAGCCTCATCTTTCTCTTCCCAGAATGTCTCAGGCTGAGCCGTGGTGGCCTAAGCGGTTGAGTGTGAGACTGCGGCCCACAGGCTTGGCGTTTCAAATCCAGCGGCTCTCAGGAGTGGCACTGGGTAGCCACCCCCCGCCCCATGCCCCCTGGAAAAAATGCCTCAAAAACCCACAAGGGGCAATTCTAGCAGTTTCTATAGAGGTGCAGTTAGTCAATATTAACTTGATGGTCGTCTTTTTAAGTCAGTTTAGAGTGGGATATTTACCATGAGTCACGTTATGTGGTAGAGGTGGGATGAAGTCAGACATTTACAAGGATAGTTCCTTTTGCATGAATTCTGAAGTTGTAGCCCCTTTGCATTCTCATCCATACTGCTAGTCTCAGGTCTCTGGGAATGGAGGATTTTTTTGTGGAGCCAATTTGGTTGGTTTTTCTTCTTTAAAAATGAAAAATTTAATTTAATTTAGTTGAGAGTATAGCCAATATTAAGAAAAAAAAAAAAAACAAGTTAGTCAAGGGCCTTCCAAAATTAAGGAGGTATTGAGGTCTCCAAAATAACATTGGACTTATTCAGAGGTCATGGGTCATAACTGCCTTGCTGCCAAGATGTATCCCTACTACACTGATAGGCATTCAACAAATTTGTAGGAATAAGATTTTATTGACTATTGGTACAGGTAACCGCTCCACATCCCAAAAAGTGGCAAGGATGAAGGGGCTGGGGTTGAGTCAACAATATGGGCCTCAGACAGGCCTGGCAATCTCTTTCTGCAAAATCAGATAGAAAACCCTGCAGTTTTATTCTCACATAGGATGTGGGAATAAATGCCACATCACCAGGCTATTACTCAGAAAACTGGAGTCTTCTGCTACCTAGGTAAATTACCTCAATTTGTGTTCAGAATTCATCTCTATATAAACAATTATATATACATACTTTTGCATGAAAAAAAATGTAGATTCTGAAAATTTTCCATGGACTTTTTGAATCTGACACCATCATGCATGTGGTACTTAACACTTTCATTAAATTTTATGGTAAAAAAATTGCTAATGACAAGAATGTCCACATTTTGAAGGAATTTTGATATCAATGACTTCTAAACAATGAAACCTCTTAAGTTTGACGAAATAAATAAAAACCACTAGCTAGTGCTGAGCCCCGGTGGCGTAGTGGTTGTGCGTGGGACTGTGGCCCACTGGGATGGAGGTTCAATTCCAGCTCCACAGGAGCAAAGGCTGGGCCTCCTACTCCCACCACCAGAAGGCTGTGACGCCAAAAAACAAAACAAAACAAAACCACTAGCTATCCTGTTAGAGGTCAGTTAATACATGCTTTATTATTACTTAGCTCCAACCGTCTAGTTAGTAGACCAGATCAAAATTCACTGTGGCACCAGTGGTTCCTCCATACACCAGGACAAATATGTCTGGGAAGCACAGAATGCTTCTGAGAAGAGACGACAAGACTTTCTCTCACATATGAGGTACCCCAAAACACTGGAAAATAGCTTCACTGGGCAGTTTTCCTTGTAGGTATTTTCCCCGCCAGGCAATTTACTGAGTTAATTCTCTCTGGTCACTGTGAATTTTTTTTTGTAAAGGCAGTTTCACATGAATGTCTTTTTGTGATGGCTCACATAGTAGCAGGTGGCTGCAAGTTTTTGTTTTCTGCTCAGGAAAAATGCTGCAGAAACTATTGTGATGCTTAACACAGCTTACAAAGACAACAGTGCTAGGAGAAAAACTGAAATGCATGAGTGGCTTTCTCATTTCATAATAGGTGAAATGTCAGTGAGTGCCAAAGATTCTGGAAACCTCATTCACTTCACCTTAAGGACAAAAAATGTTGATTAAAAATGCATGCTCTTCTGTGCTGGACAACTGGTGCTGTACCATTGAAGAGATGGGGAAGTTATCTTGCCTCTCTTGGAGCTTGGTTCAGCAAATTTTAACTCAAAATTTTAGAGTGAAAATGGGTTGCTGCCAAATTCATGCCTCGGGATCTTGACCAGGAAATAGAGCGCCAAGTGGAAACATGCCATGCTTTGAAAGGAAAGCTCTGAAGACATATTTTCTCCCCAAGGTCATTACATGATGCTATTCTTACAACCCCTAAAGCAAGTGTCAATCAAACCAGCGGAAGACACCATCGTCAACTCACCCCACAAAATCTCAAGTGAAATCGAAGATCAAGATGATGCTCATTTTTGTTTTTTTGATGAGAATACCATAATTGAGACCATTCAGACTGTTTCACTATTTAGAGGTTCTAAAAAGACAGCATGACAGTGTGTGACAAAGGCCTGATTTGACAGATGGGTAACACACCTGCTCACACAACAATCTCAGTGCGCCAGTTTGGCAAAAAACAGCATGCCTCTTTTGCCGAGGCACTTTTTTTCCACAAGTCAGGACTGAATGTGCTGTTGTCAATAAAAAGAGCATCCTCTGTACAATGTGTGGACACCAGCCTCCAGTTCCTGGTAGTCACATCCTGTGTAGGCCCCTCCCACCGTATCGGATGAGTGGCCTGTCACCACAGAATAATGGCATCTTATCTGAAATCAGATCATAAAAGTATGTGGCTTAACAGGCTTGCTGAGTCAGAGTTAGCTCAATGGCAGGTTTTTAATTACGAATATACCAAGGTAACCTGGGCAGTAGGCTGTTAAAGAGTGGGAATCCACGTGTTAGCAGTGGCTTTGGTTTTAGGGTTTGACTATGTGATCAGAATCCACATTCCAACCCCATCCAAAAGGATCGCCTGAAATAACCTTGCTTTGCTGAAAGCAAAGACTTAAAGATCAGATTGCAAACTTCCTAACGGATTACAAATCAAGGTAAAGAGGACCGGAATCCTCCTCACAAATGGAACCTCACAATAGTTAACATCATGGTGAGTGGAAGCAGCAGTCAAGAGATTATAACATGCGTTGGAGATATTAAAAGCTAACACTTAGGATATAAGTGCCATTTTCTGTGTTTCAAAATTTTACGTGTACCATCGCATTTAATGTTGGAAAAGTTGAGGTGTTAATAGTCCCTTTATCAGTGAATAAAAATCAGTCAAAATTTGTGAGGTAATATATATGTATCGTTACTATGTGTGCAACAGTTTATTGTGAAGCCTTTGTGGAAAGAGAAGCTCCATAAAACCAAATACTTAGTATGTGATTATTAATTAATTCACACGGTTGGACTCTTCCTGCCAAAAACAGATTTGAAAAAGGGAGGAGTGTTCCCATCAAATTTTAAGGGAACTGAGGAAGAAGGTCTTGATTAACACCTTTGTTTCTTAGTTCAAACTAGTTGGTTTATTTGAATGATTTTTGAATGAGATATGAGGGAAATAAATGTAGATAAAACATGGCAAACATTAAATGACTATGTATGGCAATACCTGCTGACCCAGCATACGATGCGAAGACACCAAAATGCAGGGCTCTAACTTTTACCAGACATCACAGATCATTACCAGAACATCATGTAAGTTTATTTCAGATATAACAGCAATGTTAAAATTGACAAGTTTAATTCTTGACTGCACCAAGTAAACTTAGCCATTTAAGTATTTTAAAAGTTATTCCCTCCAAAAAACTGAGGGAGCTTTTCTTTTCCACCAGCACACACCACGGTTTCCCAATAGTTCTGTTTTTCAGAGGACTTTCAGTGGAGGAGTAAATTGCTCTGGGAAAGCTTCAGAACTTCTTTCCCCTAATGAAAATGAATGGGAACGAATTATTTTTTGCATAGATTTCTCTGTAGATTCTTTTAGAACCCCCCTCCCCACCGCAGTATGATTTTTACCTATTTGCCCACAGTAAGAGAGCTCTGTCCTGAAAATGATGATAAGCAGGTCTGTGAGTTGAAAGTTAACAGAATTCTCTTACCACAAACAAATTCTTTCTCATACATCCAAATAAACAACATGGGCCATTATTTCAGTATTCCCTGGCTGACTCATGGGCATACAAACTAGGGCTGAGCTGCTACTGAGGTCCTCCTCCTCCTTCATAAATGGATATAACTATTTCATACAAGAGAGATTTGGAGACTTCACTCTCTACAAACCTTTGCAATTTAGGTTAAGCTACTAACTAGAGTGGAGAAAGAAATTCTATATCCTCAATTCAAAATTTAGTTATTTCCCTCCCTGGTTGAAATAGTATGTACTTAATTGCCACGTGGCAACTATCCTGCTTTCAATTACCACATGTAGGGATAAGTTCATTGGACTGATTGGAGAGTCCAATTAAAATGGTTATAGAAATAGAGGCAGTGTCATCTCAGAAACTCATCTACATGTCAAAATCTCTTTTTTGCTACTGGGACTTTTAGAAAAAAGTTAAAATTCTCCTCAACAAATGATGCTTTCTGAAACTCAAAGCACTCTTCTCTTGGCAAGAGCCAGCAGAATTTACCATTAAAGGTGCTTGATACTAAAACTCTTTTAACATTGGGACTGCTTAAGAACCAATACTCAAGAAACCAGTGTGCTCTTTCCAGATTGACTATCATAAGATGAGACCCCTTCACACACACTTGTCAATTTTCTCTTCTTTAGTCTTGGCACTCAGTAAGACTGTTGAAGTCTATTGTTCGTTCACATTTTCTCCAGTAAGAATTTAAGATTACAACAAGTGCAAAAACATTATACCAAATCTTTTTGTCATTAACATGTTTGCAGAGATGAGACTTAAAGTCAAAAGACAGAAAATTCAAGCCCTATGCAGCGTTTAAGTCCAATGAGAACATCTTGCTGGGCTATCAGTATTGGCAATATAAAAAATTATAAATATTAGAGATTGGATGATGAGACTTTCAGCTGTCTCCCAATTACTAGTTATCAACCCGTCAAATCCACTTCCTATCCACCAGAAAAGAATCTGGCACCAACCAGTCTGGTCAATAGCGCAGGTCACAGTGACATGTGCATCAGCACGTCTAGATTTATGTTTTCCCAGGAAGAGAAGCATTCTATTCAAACAACTGCCCCCCTTCCAGATCCTCACTCAACGCCCCAGGCACAGAGTGGAAACACATCTGGATGCCCTCCAACAGATGCGCTGTAGTGCGGCTATGATATTTCCCCCAATACTGTCCCAATACTGCCTAGTCCTTCCTCTGTACCGCCGGACTCTTGAGTGGCCACA
>PVJH01044357.1:0-13074 GCA_004026705.1 Nesogale talazaci | reverse complement strand
CGGCAGTCTCTGTGAAAGGCTTTCCAGAAAAGATGCTTTCCAGGCTGAAAGGGAATGTGCACCCAGTCGGGCAGAGAGATGGATGAGGAAAGAATGCCAAGACTCCACGGTGAGAAAGTGTAAGGTCTGTTGAAAATGTCCCAAAGAGCCAGACCTTTCAAGGCCTTCACTGGCCCCAAACCCAACCCTCGGGCTCACGCTGGGAGTCGACATCATCGCCCAAGTGGAGGCCCAGGGCTGCGGTGCTGAAGGCACAGTTTCTGCGGGCGATCTGGGTCAGACAGCGGTGGGGCACAACATCCAGCTTGGGACGTTCTCCCGCTTGGTCATGAACAGGGCGGCGGTGTTGGCCAGCTCTGACGACACCGCCTGGGAGAAGCACGACCTGGTCGGAAGGCTGGAAGTCAGCATTCCTTCCTGCAAGACGAGGCTGCAGCGAGTTCGGCTGCACGTCGCCGTGTTCCAGGGGCGGCCACGAGCCACGTCAGTCACACCGCCACCTCGTTCTGCTGCCCTAACAAGCATGAAGCAGCAACTCGGCGCTCTGAGCCGGATCGAAACGTCCGCTGTGACCCTTCGGGAGACACTAGCAGCACTTGCAGCCAGTACTGGGCAGCGGCTCCAGTGGGCGGGGGGTGCCAGCGTAGCCTCGGCACCTGCACTGCCGGATTTTGAAGCAACGATCGCTGAAAGAAGACATCTTGTCCTTACAGACAGCCAGCGAGCAAGTCAGGTCACTCTCCTCCTCAGCAGCATCGTTCGTGTGGGAAGCTTACCAACGGGAATGGCGGGAGCCTGGAACCTAGATGCTGCATGATTTGAACGAATCGAACGGTGTCGCCAAAGGGGTTCATTTGCATCCCACTTTAACAGCTCCGTCTCGGAATTGGGCTTCGCTTCTTACAGAGAGTGGACACCAGCCTTGAACAGCCCACTGGCAGCCCTGAATGGCTTCTGTCTGCACACAGGCAGTCGACCTACTCAGAGGACAATTCGGACAGAGCGAGAGCACCAGGGAGTAGTCTGTGAAGCAATTCAGAACCTGGTTGATAATATAACCACGGGGCTCACTGGCCGTAACCGACAGCTCAGTGATGTCACACGTCTCCTGAAGTCAATGGGGAAGGAGGGAGCAGCGGCAGGGGCAGGTGGTGAAGACGTTTCCTATGAGAACAGTGTAAGACAGTTCTTCGGTGGCTATAAATCGTGGCAAGATAACATTCAGACGGTCCTGTTTACGTGAGGCCAGGCCGTGGGTCAGGTCAGAAGTCGAGAACTAACCCCCACCTCGAGAGAACTGGAAGCACCAAGTCGGAGTCTAACAACTTCGTGAGCATGGCATCACGCCTGGTCACAGAGGCAGCCGACGGCTGCTCGAGTCCCACGTCACCTGCTCCCTACCAGCCGCCCTTTGCGGCAGCATCGCGAGCAGCACTGGCCAGAAGACTCGGCCGGGTGCCAGGTCACAGAGCGCGGAAGAGCTGCTTCAGAAAAACCTGGCGACGTCAGCAGCTCCGCCACCAAGCACTGTTCCAGCAACTGGCCAGAGTTGTGTGGAGTCCTAAAAGGGCGGCCAGAGATCCTAACACGGGGAACGCTGTGCAAGAGAGAAACTCCTGGGCAGTGAGCGGGTGGAAGAGGGTGAAGGCCAGGTTAGAGGGCCGCGAGGGGGATCCATCCGAATAGCCGGGGGTCAACTGCCCAACAGCTTGGCCATGTCACTGAGGAAGCCGCCACTCTAGGTAACTTGGTTCAGCTGCATGAAGGTTGGACAGCCTGGGTACCCAGGGCAAGGCAGGAGACGAGTCTGGTTAAGCGAGCTCGGACATCCCCCAGAACCCACTCAGCCTCAGGGATCCAAAGTCACACCACAGCAACGGGGGTGGGGTGGGGGGGAGAAGGGATGCAACTGGGGGCTCCCTCTGAGGAAACCCAGGGACTCTCGGGGCGCTCGGAAGCGAATCCTGCAGGACGGCTGCCCTCGGGGATCCGCCCAACACCCGGGGGTCAAAGGCAAAGGCAAGAAGGCTCACCGCCTGCACACGGAGACTTTTTCTACCACAGAGCAGCCGCAACCATGCTGGGAGTTTAGCTGCAGAGAGAAACCGGATGCCGTGGAGCACGGAGCGATGGGGCACGTCATTCCACCCGACCCTGTGTGTGAAAGGCGGGAACAAACCAACCCCACTCAGCAACAGGAAACTGGGGCCACGAGGAAGGCCCAGCCCAGGAAGACGCTGGGTGCATTTGGGTTCTCAAGCGGCTGGTTGTCGGCAGCGGTACTGGTTGGGCTGACCGGTAAGTACCAAAAGGCTATGTGCTATGAGTTTCAGAAACGGACCAAAGACGGAGAGCTATGTTAACAGATATGCCACATGGGAAGAACTTACTTCTGAGACAGAGGAGAAGACCACCATGCCATGCCCACCCTTCCCCTCTCCACGTCCCCCAATTTAGCAGATTGACCATCCTTTCAGATTCACTTTTATTTCAAGCCTTATGTTTTATAGACTTCGACCTCCATGCTGGTAACAACTTGGATTCGGAGTGAGAAACACACATTTCTCCATAACCACTGATGACGTGGGAAATTCCAGGATTGTTTAAAGGTTCATGATCCTATATGAAATGTTCTCCTGGGGCTGAGCCTCGGTGGTGTAGTGGTTGTGCACGGGACGCCGGCCCACTGGGTTGGAGGTTCAAATCCAGCAGCACTCTCCAGGAGCAAGGCTGGGCCTCCTACTCCCACCAACAGGGGGCAGTGATAAGACCCCCCCCCCAAATTTAAATAAATAAATAAATAAATAAATAAATGTTCTTCTGGTTTAAAAAAAAGTTGCAAGTAGAAGTCGTAAAGTTGTACGGTATGGCTGTTACAAATGCCCTTCTACCTTGTGGCTCTGTGACTTTTTTTTTTTAGTTTCTTTTTTATTAAGGCATCTCTGCCCTCAGGTGGTGGGAGTAGGAGGCCCAGGCTTTGCTCCTGTGAGCTGGAATTGAACCTCCATCCCAGTGGGCCGCAGTCCCGCGCACAACCACTACGCCACCGGGGCTCAGCCCTGGCTCTGTGACTTTACGCATACTATTAACCTCAGTAAGCTTTCAGTCCCTTACCTGTGAAGAGATAGTAATGTAAGGACTGATGACTACCTCGCATATAAGTAAACCTGAACAAAGCTGAGTTCTCATTTTCATCACTGAGCCTGTCCGTACTGGCTGGACGACAGGCTGAGGGAGGGAAGTAGCAAGACACGAGGCTGGAAAAGGTGGGCAGAGGTCAGCGAGCATCCTCTACTCCGGGCCATGGGAGGGCACTGAAGGGTTCTAAGTCAAGAGTGTGTTTTAGAAGCACCATCTTGACTGCAGGATGGAAAAAGGCTTGAGAGGCCCGTGACAGGCTGTGGGGCACCCGCTAGGAGGTCATTCTGGTCACTCTGTAGAAGGTGCTGATGACATGAGGGCTGGAGAGCTAGAGTGTGTAGGAGCATCAGGATCGGGTGATCGACGAGCTGTGAGGAGGAAAGGAAGGCAGGAATCAAGCAGGCTGCCCAGATGACCTTGCAGCCCGCCTGCGTCAGAGAGAAAGCGTGGCTGCTGTTGGTGGGCTCCCTGCAGTCGGTTCTCTCGGGACAGCGCAGCGATCCCGCCCAGTCCTGCCCCGACCTGACAGTTGCTATGTTTGAGCCCCAGGTTGCAGCCACCGTGCGAATCCAATTCGCAGAGGACCTTCCTCTTTTCCAGGGACGGGTCCCTCTTGATCACACGTCTGAGTGCGTGAGACAGAGCCTCACCAGCCTTGCTTCCAAGGAGACCCTGACCGTCCTTCTTGTAAGACGGGCTTGCTTGTTCTTCCGGCGGTCTGTGGAACGTCCAGAATGCTTTGCCAGCAGCACAGAGACACATCTACGAAGTACACTCTCCCCTCTCTTTTCCCTCCTTTCCCAGACCATACCTGCAGCACGGAGCCTTCCCCTCTCAGCAGGGGACAAAGGTCCCTTTTGCAGGTGTATCAGACTCCAAATCCTCGCTCTTCAATCTTTCCATCTTCTCTGATTTGCATTTAGGTTTTATTGGTGCTTCATCCACCTGTCGGTCTTGCCTTACACCTCATCTCTGTCAAACAAAGTAAATACAAAACCTTTCCTTCCCTATCCCTTCAGCTTCCACACGTCTTTTGTCGGCCCCAGATTCCCCCAATGACTCCCTCTGGCTGAATGGACGGGGTCTCAACTCACTGCAGCATACAAAGCCTTTACAATTGGACCCCAACCTTGCCTTACCTCTGTCACTTCCATCTTGTAACACACCTCAACTTCTCCGTTCCCGAGGCCTTTTCAGAGACCCCTGCATCTCAACTCTGCCACTGGAACCAACCAACTTCCTTTTTTGCCCTTTGGCAAGTCCCCAGAGACCATCAACGACGGGTTCTCTGCTCTGTGGTCCTATCTAGGACACCCCTTCTCCGACAATGTTACGCTTCAATCGCCGTTTTCCCACCAGCATGTGAGATCCTGAAGGACGGGGGGCAGTCTTCCCTGTCTTTGAGTCTTCGGGCTCTGACATAATGCCTTGCCCAATGTCGATGTTTACTAAATGCTGGCTGGGTGAATGAGTGAAGACATCAGTCAGCCTGCTTAGATGGTTCTATCTGGGCGTCCATGATATGCAGGTCCATAAAATAACCAACTTACCCAAGCTGCCATGTGCAGAGGAGCAGAATCTCCATCCAGGAGAGCCAGTGCAAAGTCTATGAGGCATTTTACAGCTATGACAGGAAATAGCTATGTCAGCAGCAGTGTCATCTTTGGACACTAAAGGACAGGGACTCGGTGCCATGAATGGTCAGTTAAATTGTAATTGGAGTGAACTGTTCCTCTGCAGACCATAATGTTCTTTAGCTGCAGCCAAATGGCATTCAAGAAGAGGAAAACGGTTTTTGAAATGTTGGAAGAAATTATTTCCAATTTGGTGCTCACAACCAGAGACTCTAATGATCAGTGGAAATGAGAAGCAAACAAATTAGCACTAATGGAAAATGGCTTTTGGAAAAGAGAATTTAATTTATAGTCAACTGATCATGGCATGCAGCAGCAAGCAGTAAAAGGCAGATTCACCGGCTTGATCACAAGAAGTGGAGCACTCATGGAAGGCCAGAGAGAAAATATACGGGTGCCATCCTGCTTAGTGGAGTCTCTCTGTAAGTGGCAGACAATTAAAACAGTAATTATTTTACCTTGGAGAGAAAGTGATCTCAAAAAAAATATCAAAGCACACAAAATTAAAATCTGGATTAGGAACCTTAGTCCAAATTGGTTTGTTGGTGGCCTTCTCACCTTGGCATGGTCTTCTGAAAGGGTGAGAAGCCTACTTTGTCTTCAGCCCAGAGTGGATTCTTGGATTTTAATTTCCTCTCTCTCTCTTCAGAGGTGATTAATAAATCTGGATTTGTCCATAAATCATCACTTCTGTATCAGCCAACGGGTTCATCATACAAGGAAACTCTAAAATTGCCAAATCTGAGACCTCATCTTCTAGCTAAGGCAAAGGCCCTTAGTAACAAGAGGAGGTATTAAAAACCAAGAGGGACTGCGGCCCACGGGCTTGGCGGTTCAAATCCAGCGGTGGCTCTCAGGAGCGCTGGGTAGCTCCCACGACCACCAGAAGGCAGTGCTGCCCCCCAAAAAACACCAAAAAAACAAAAGAAGAAAGAAACCAAGAGGTCCATAGGTCTGTTTCTAAATAAAATTCCCTGTGGGGTTTTTTCTTTTCCTGGTTTTACAAAGTGAATCATCGAACGATACATTTCTAAAGCAAAAAATCTCCAAGGTATGTGACTGCCAGTTCTGGATCCCTGTCCCCAAATGGCCTTGGGGACAATAAGGCTGTCATTGCTTTTCTGTCTCTGCAGGTTCTACCTATAAAGTGGCCAGAGGCCTTTTCCTTGGGCTTCCCCTCCAAACTCCCCGTAGTGAGCTCCTCTCTTTCATTAAATACCCCCACATACATACCATGGGTGCCTGTGCACAGGCGTGCGCACACGCACACGCACACACACACACACACTTTCGTGCACAGCCAAATAGGATGCCTTGCCTTCACTCCCACCTCAGAGGCACGTGCACTCCAGTTCATCGCTTCCTTCTGAGGTCTCTTCTGCTGCCCACGCATCCCGCTCAGGCCAGCCATTCCTTTCCTCCAGGTGCCAACTGTCCCTATCTTTCCCCACATCCTTCCTTTCCTCGTAGCCTCTCTTCATAGACTTCTGTCCCCCGTCCTCCCTCCAGAACTCTCATCCTATATCCTTTCCCCCAACCGCCTTCTTTCTGCATTCTGAGAGCTGCTTTTCCTCTCTCCATCTAAACATTCACCTTCAGTCTTTCTCCACAGAAGAGAGAGGGACTGACCGCCGGTCAATCTTACTCTCCACTGGCACTTTCCTTCTCTCTTTGGTGCTCTATGCTTCATCTTCCTTCACTTAATTTTCTGCCCTTTCCCCCCTTCCCAACCCTAACAAAAACCCTTGCTTGTACTATGTGATTAAGGAGAGGGATTGCCTCAAAGCCTCAGAAGCACGCTTTAAGTGCCGATTCACGGACTTGAAGGCATCGGCATGTGCTACAAAGGAAAGCCTTCTTGCCTGTAGTAAAAGAGCCGATATTGCTGAGAACCAGGTCCAAAGTCTCATTATGCGAGTGGCTGAGTTACAACGTCAGCTGAATGGGAGATCTAGAGCAGTGTCGGAAGCCAAAGTGAGGGCTTTGATAGGAAAAAATTGGGACCCTGAAACATGGGATGGGAGTATATGGGCTGATGATCCTGAAGAGGAGGATATTACGCCACAATTAGAAACAAGTGAACCAGCCCAGTCTATAGATTTGCCCCACCCAGCAGAAGATAGTAGTCTATTATCAACTAAAAAACCTTTAACTAAAATTAAGGCAAGGAAAGCTCCCAAGGGTGAAGCCGAGGTGATTACTCAGGAAGAAGTACACTATACTCAAAGTGAAACGCCAGGTGGGGCTGCATCTCTGCCATTGCCCAAGGGAAATAACTTACAAGACAGTGCTGAGAACACCCAGGAAACACCCTCACCATTGATAGTTTCTGCTAGACCTACCCTGGTACACTGTAGAGGAAGGCATCCAAAAGCTGAGAGAAATTGGTATGGTGGAATGGACCTATCAGGATATTCCCATAGATCCCATAAGGGGGTGTCCTGAGGACATATTGTTCATCCTGTGCCTGGACCTTCAAGCAACACTACCTGTGGGACACCTAATTGTGGACCGTGTTACTGTGAGTTGAGGATCCTTCAAGCCCTACTTCGACACGCTTCTGGGATATACATCTCTTGAGCTGGGGACTGTTGGACTCTGTTATCTGGCTGACTGTTGGCGACAGTTGGTGACTGTTGCTCTGCCGTTTGCGGCCTGTAACCAGATAGCCTGGATTGCTCTACAGAGGACTATTCAGTGGCCCTCAAGAATTGAAGGACTGCCAGTCTTCTAGTTGCCTCACGCAAGTGAGTTGCACTGAGCAATCTGTATTGCTTTATAGTTAAATTTTTCTCTTTTTATTTTATATATCTTAAGTGAGTTGCACCGAGCAATCTGTATTGCTTTATAGTTAACTTGTTATCTTTTTATCTTATATATTATCTTTCTCAGTATATAAATACATAAAAAGGCATTACTAGTGTCCTGAATTTTATTTCTCTAAGAGAACCCTGCCTGACACAAGAGTTTCCCCATCGTCGCTTTGTTCATCTCAGTTGGCCTGGCCCACAATGCCTTCCCTTGGGAATGGGGCTCACACTCGCACACCCAAAGCATCCCAGGGTTGGGATGGGTGTCAAAGTCCAAACCAGTTCCTTATTCGTCTTCCTTCTTGTAAAAAGGCTTATACTTTGCTGTTGGGCTATATTACTAATCTCTCTATTTGCTATTAGGTTAAGCTGACCTTTGCTCTTCCTCATGCTGTTGTTTACAGATTCTACGACAAAATGTTTATCTATCGAATGTCCAAATCCAAGTCCCCCAATACACCAACCCCTCTCCCTGCCCCCAAGTCGGTGCTGATTCATGGTGCTGCTCTGGGAGAGGACAGGCGGCCCCTGGGAGTTTCTGAGGCTGGAACTCAGTCTCCCACATTGAGATCTCCATTTTCGAGTTCTCCGGTGAGAAGATGCAAAGAAAACAAAGCCAAACCCACTGCCATCGAGTCAACTGACACAAAGTGGCCCTAGGACAGGACAGAACTGCTCCCGTGAGTTTCCAAGACTGTGACTTCTTACCAGAGTAGAAGCCTCACCTTTCTCCCACAGAGAGGCTGAAGGCTTTGAACTGCTGCCCTTGGGGTTGTGCCCATCGCATAGTCCACCTATACCACCAGGGCTACAGCCAGCGGTATCTAACTGCCCATCGCACAGTCCACCTATACCACCAGGCTTACAGACAGCGATATCTAACTGCTTTCAGGACACCTCCACTAGAATGGCATTGGCATTTCAAATTTGTCATTCCCAGGCTAGAACAGATCCATTCCTGGAAACCCATTTCTTCTTTGTTCTGTTTGCCTGAGCCTTCCTTCCTCCCACTTCTTCCACATGCCACCAGTTACTTGCTGCAGCATTTTGCAGCTCCTAAATAAGAAATCCGTCCCCTGCCTTCATTCCTGATGCCATTCCATGCTTTATCCATTGCCATCAAGTTGGATCTGCCTTAGCCATCCGCCTGGGAGGAGTAGAACCGCCTCCTAGCTCTCCCAAGACTATAATTGATGGTAGTAGACTGCTAAGTCTTTCTCCTGTGGAGCTGCTGGTGGATATGAAGCCACAACGAACGATTAACATCCAACTGCTTCACCATTGTGTCACCAGGGGGCCTCTCCATGGCCGAGGACACAGTCATCTGTCTTCAGTACTGCCAACAACATCCTAACTGGTCTTGCTTTGCCCAGCCCATTCTCTGCCACCATCTTCGTAAAACAAAAAGTGGATCATTACTCACCCAATTAAAGCCCTGCAATGACTTCCTGCTGTTCTCACGAGAGTCTCATTTCTAGGCTCAAAAGATCGATTAGAAAATATATATATATATTTTTTATCTTGAGTCAGATCTGCTGTCTACAAGCCCAAAGCTCCGCTTGGCATCAACGACTCTTCAAGAGCTGCCCCTCGCCCTTCTTACCACGATTGCTCTCACATTCGTTTCTTCTCTGCTCGAGATGTCTGTGAATTTTCCCCGCATTCATGCCTCACTCGTCCCCTCTCTGGACTCCCGAAAGCGGGTCTTTTCCTTTCCATGCCCTAGCCTCAGAGTCATCCCGGCTGCCGTGACGACCCCATTCCCTCTGTTCCTACAGTCTTTCGGGACTCTTGTAATATTCATAATAAATGTAAATATGGGGCCGAGCCCCGGTGGCGTAGTGGCTGTGCGCGGGACTGCGGCCCACTGGTTCAATTGCAGCAGTGGCGCTGGGCCTCCTACTCCCACCACCGGAGAGCAGTGATGCCCCCCCCCAAAAAATAAAATAAAATAAAAAATAAATGTAAATATGTAATATTTATCCTCGGTGCAGAATTATGCATGGCGGCTTTCTGTTACAACTCATTGCCATACAGTCGATTCGGACTCCTAGGGAGGGCGGAGTAGAACTGTTCTTCTGTGAAGCCTCATGGAAATCAGGCTAAAGTGCGTTGCGCTCGGTGTGGGGTACATAGACCCCAAAGCAAGGAGAGATTTACCCAGCAGGTGTGTTCAAGACCATCCTTTCCTCCTCACCCCCGCACACTGGCCGTTCGCCCCTCCCGTCGCCCTCCACTCCGCCCCAACCCGAAGGGAGGCGGGGCCGGCACGAGCGTCCCAGGCCGTTTTGTTCGTTTTTCTACCTCCAGCCCTCGGAGCCGCGGGTTGGGGCAGAAGGCTGATGGGGCCACAACACTGAATTCAAAGGGTCTCGCCGTCCACCCTGTAGGGCAAAGCGCCGCCGACCGCTCCGGAGACGCGCCCAGTTACCAGAACACAGCAACTCTCTCGCCGACCCTCTTCCCGACACAGGAGGGTGGGGGCTCTACGTGACCGGCGTCTAGACTGACCAATACCCGGTCCGGGTCAAGCGAGTCAGCCAATGGCTGCAGGCCAGGGACTCGGCGTGGGCGGGGCATGCTGCTGGGAGACTTGGTGGTTGCTAGGGCGGGAGGTCACAGAGCGCGGTTCACGGATTGGGCGGTGCCGGAGGAGAGTGGGCAGCGATTGGGCCGCGCCAGGGGTGGTGGCCGGGTGAGGCGCGGGCGCGCGAGCGGGAGTTCCGGCAGGAGGCCCGTGCTGAGGGCCGCCCCCTTCACCATGGCCTCGGCCGAGCTGGACTACACCATCGAGATCCCGGATCAGCCCTGCCGGAGCCGGGGTATGCAACGAGGGTTGAGTTCAGACGTGGGGAGGTGCCCTCAAGAGTCCGTGGGTCGCGAATGTCGCGGAGGCCCCGCCCCCACGGCCCCGCCCCCTCCCGGCCCGCCCCCTCATAGGGTCCCCGGGTTCTAGAGTTCGCCCGACTTCGTAAACCACGCCCCCTGACGGCTCCGCCCTCGGAACGCTCCGGGTTTCTGACTTTCGTCACTTTGCTGGAGTCAGGTGCTCAGCTGCGTCCCGCTTCTGTTCTTTCAGGGCAGTGTGTTCTCTCGGGGCGGGGGTGGGGCTGTCCCTCATGATTCCTTTGTCTGGGGTTGAGGGATCTGGGTCCCACCAGTTATTTTTCCCGAAGGCACTGAGGTCCTTATTTGTTGTTGTTTTTTTTTTTTGGGGGGGGGAGCATCACTGCCCCCTGGTGGTGGGAGTAGGAGGCCCAGCCCCGCTGCTGGATTTGAACCTCCGTCCCAGTGGGCCGCAGTCCCGCGCACAACCACGACGCCACCGGGGCTCAGCCCGGAACTGAGGTCCTCGTGGGGGTCTAATACTCTCATAAAAAGACCAAGACTTGAGCTGAGCCCCGGTGGCGTAAATGGTGGAGTACAGGACCGTGGCCAGCGGGCTTGGCGGTTCAAATCCAGTGGTGGTTCTCAGGAGCAAGCGCTGGGTAGTCCTCATGACCACCAGAGGGCAGTGATGCGCCCCCCCCCCCAAAAAAAAAAACCAAAAAGAGCAAGACCTTAGCCTTTCCTCCTCCACACTCTCCTTGACAATGGTGAAAGAATGCTCTGGAAAGGCGAGTAGAACTCCCTTCAAACCAGACTCCTCTCACTAGTAGCTCGGTGACCTCGGCCTTTCGCAAACTCCTCGCTCTGAACTCAGTTTCTTCAACCGCAGAAGGAAGAGCACCGTTTCAGACGTCGGAGGATGCACACCAGGCCGCATTTTGTGTACAGGCTCTAGCATAGGGGCTGCCAGGAAAGGAGTTCAGGAACAGGTATTTAGATTAGCATGGGTTTTGCCCCCATAGTTTGAGCATTAAAGAAACGTGTGGGAGGCCCCACAAAGTTGCTAGTTGCTGTAATTCTGCCCCGGCCCGGCCCCAGGCCACTCATGTGTACACGGAAGAATGTAGGTCTTTCACAATCCTTGGTGTGTTTGAGCCCATTGTTGTAGCTGGGAACGTGACAGTCTGTCTCCTGGAGGGTGGCTTTTGTTTTTGGTTACTCCCAAACCTGATGGCCTTTTCTAGCCGGTGTTCCACCAGCCTCACTGCTCAACAGCTTTCTGGCTGTCCTGTGAGTGTTCACCGGTAGCCCAGGGGGCATGCGCGGCTACCCCTCCATCCCCCCGCGTCAGGTCTTTGATCTTCTGTGTTCCTTGCCCAGCTTGTACATACAGAGGAAGCTTTTGAAAAGAACATCGCTTGGGTCAGGTGCACCTTAGTCATCAAAGTGATGATGGTCTTTTTCTCCTGAGGGGGGTGCACCGTTCCTGGAAGTACTGCAATACCAGGTCGGCGCGTGGAGTGGACGGAGCAAGCTCCTAGTCCATGTCCCTGCTCCAAAAATTCATTTAATATATTGTCCTCGGAGAGAGGACGTGTCGGATATTAAACTGATAAGAACAGAGACTCCACCTGATCTTAGCCAAAAGACCAAGCAGTGATTTTTTTTTTTAAAACACTTTAAAAGAAACCTTTTCGGGCAGATTTCCTCGGTGCCATGGCAGGTAATGTTTACAGAAGCAGACCGCCACGTCTTGCTCCCACAGAGCAGCTAGCTGGTCGGTTGGAACCATCAGCCTTTCTGTTAGCAGCTGATGCTTTAATGGCTGTGCCACCAGGGCACCACCTCCGTGCCGTCGGCCCCTCAAAACAAGTAGCCTTTTAGCCACGTCCCCGCAGTGTGACTCGAATTGGAGGCTAAGGGCCGGTGCGTTTGGCCTGTCTGGGAATGAGGGCCCAGGCATCTGGATACAGCACCCCTGTGCTGGGGGCCCCTGGGCTCTCCACCCAGCAGTGCTGCCCCCTCACCCTCTTGGTTCCAGCCTTACTGCCAGCAATCGGCCTCTTAGAGGCTCACGCCTCCTGGGTTCCTCCTAGCCTACAGACCCTTCTTCTGGGGTGCAGGTTGTGTCGTGGTCACACACTAGGCTAGGATCCAGATGCTGGGCAGTTTGAAGCCACCAGCCTCCCCAGGGAGAAAGACTGGATTTTCTACTCCCTGAAGCACTTACAGTCTTGGAACCCCACAGGGGGCCCTATGAGTCAGCATTGACCTGATGGCTTTTTCCTGCCAAGATGTGATCTTTCACAACCTGTCAGTGGCAGTGGCGCCCACAGGGTAAGGCTCAGGTTCCTTAAGGTGGCCCTCAAAGGCTTTATCGTTTAGCAGCCCTTGCTTGCTGCTGTGATCACCTTGCCCTTTTACTCTTTATTTATTGATTTATTTTTTTTGGGCATCACTGCTCTCCGGTGGTGGGAGTAGGAGGCCCAGCCCCACTGCTGGAATTGAACCTCCGTCCCAGTGGGCCGCAGTCCCGCGCACAACCACGACGCCACCGGGGCTCAGCCGTCCTTTTACTCTTTATGTTCTGGTCATCCCAGTCGACTTGGGACCTTCCACACGTCTTGCGTCCTCTGCCCGCAATGCCCATCCCCCTCAGC
>PVJH01044356.1:0-13043 GCA_004026705.1 Nesogale talazaci | reverse complement strand
ACCACTCCATTTTTTGAGGACTCCTTTTTTTCTAAGATAAGAGCTGAAAACACAGGAAATTCCCTCTGCCGCTCTACTTTATTGAGTATTCTCCAGGTTCTGGTCTTTCTTGACATTCCTAGAATACCTGATTGGAAGTCTGACCATCTTTGAAATGAACCTTCTTACTCTACTTCCAGGACAGAATTTGTGTGGTCTTTCATAATTCATGAGGGTCCCAATATTCTTCGTAAGCATCATGACTCAAATGTATGGATTCTACTCTCTTGATAATACTTTTAGTTTTAGATGTATTTTGCATTCAAATTCAAGACTATCTTAATTTTAAACATAGTAAAATTAAGTAAAGGAAGATCTTTGCTTTCTGAAAAGTGAAAGTGCAGATAGTGTATCTTCTTAAAAATTATGACAACATATATGTGTTGTTCATTGTGATAGCAATCTCTATCAAATTTGGGGAAAGACATTTAAGACTGGGGTAAGGAATGCTTATTAGTTTTGTTTTTAGAACTTAACATATTTGAATCCTTAACATGGCCAGATGACTATATTTTAGTAGCCATCATTTTCTCCTTTGTAAGTAGCGAACATTGAAATATGTGAGTAAATAAAAAAATTATTTTTATAGTCATAAAAATCCTTAGTAAATAAAAATATTAGGCTGTGAATCCCCTGCTTCTCAATAGCTCCTTCCTCTAGGTTCAGACACATCTGAAGACAATGCTTCCTTATTGCTAAGCATTCGGTGAACAATTCTGCCTGTAAGTTATGTGCATACGAAGACAGTTGTTTTGGCATCCTTGAGGAGAGGCGTAGTAAAGCATTCCAATGAAATTGTCATAACCGAGCCTTCTACTACTTTTCCAACCTGGGGAGAAACAATCCTCAACCAAAATGTCCTAGTCTTTCCATAACTAATTTTGTTTTTCAATTTTCATTAGACTCTTTATATTAAGCCTACATGATCTTCTTGTGTCCTTTTGAAGAACTCTGAAGAGTATCTCCTTAAAATCTCAAAAAAAGATCTCTCTGGAACCTTGATAATCACCTTAATAGTTTGTATTCATCTTTGGAAGGCACTGCTTTGATAGGGCATTTTTGTTTTTCTAACAAATTAGAAAATACTAGAGCAAGTGCATTACTGAGAGAACTCATATGCACTGTCTACTTATAAAAGAGACATTTTGGGAATGTTTCTTTGTAATAAAGACGCACGTGCATGAAGTAGAACCCTAGTAGAAATACATCTTGACTTTCCCTATATAAGAAAAACTTATTTCGTAAATGAACAGGTCTATAAAGATTAAGCTATAAATATTTAATGTTTTTCATGAAAAACCTGCAAGGATGGGCATTCTCTTAAATTAGATTCTTCAATATGGTGTAATGGAATCTCATTTGTAAAATAAAATTAAATAAACTTCTAGAGACTAGACTCTTGACCTAGAGTAAAAATATGTGAAAAAGCCACAAACAAAAGGGTAATTATAAAGGTAATTGCAGCATATTTCACCAGGGTCAGCATCCATAAATCAATGAAATAAAATTCTCAATTCAAATGTCATGTATACTATAGATATGAGAAATATAATCAAGAAATCAAATAAAATTAAAGGTGAAATCAAATCAAGATTAAAGGAAGAAATTGTCTCTGAAAACCCATTGGATGGGGAATGATTTTTATTTTTGGATTGTATTTTAATGATAACTTGTTCACTTTCCCTTTTATCAAAATAAAGCACTGTCAAACCTAAAACAAATAATAAAGGTACTTAAAATAGCAAAACAGATCCATATGCTATATATTATGCCACATACAAAATCACACAGCAAAGACTGCACAAGTAGAAATAGATTTTGTTAGGTGGTGAAAAATCCCATCTGTATTTTTAGAGCAGCCTACAATAGCTTCTGCTAGTAAGCAGTAAAAATCAATATGTACAAACAAAACTTACTGCCATTGAGTCGATTCTAATTCATTGTGACAGAGTAGAACTTCTCTTGTGGATTTCGAAGATAATAACCCTTTATAGAAATAGATAGCTTCATCTTTCTCCCTCAGAGAGGTTGATGGTCTCAAACTGCTGACCTTATGGTTAGATGCCCAATGTAAGGCCCACTTTGCTACTAGGGATTCTTAAAAGTTATATCAATATCAAAGTTTATTATATTTTATGAAATTTGACAAAATATTCTATAATCTTGGGTATTTTCACCTTTTCTTTTCACTGGACAACTGACACTTTTTTAAATTAAAAATCACTTTATTAGGGCCTCATACATCATTTTCCCAATACATAAATAAACATATTGTGCCAAGCATGTCCACTGCCGGTATCATTCTTCAAACATCTGCCTTTTCCCTTGAGCCCTTGGTATCGGCTTTTCCAACCCCTCCCCTCTTCGCCTGCTCTCCTTCCACCCTCAACCCTCAATACTTTATAAATTATTATTGTTCTGTCATATTTTACCCTGCTCGACACCTCCCCCAGCCCACTCCCCTAATGCCTGTCCTCCAGACAGGAGGTCCTATGTAGATCCTTGCAGTTGGTTCCTTCTCTCTACCCCACCTTCTCTCCACCCATCCAGTAGTTCCAATCTAACCACCGGCTTAAAGGGACTCATCCATCCTGGTTTCCCCTTATCTTCAGCTCCCCTCTCCTCTAGTGTACCTTCTCCAGTCCATCCAGATTTGCAAGTTATAGTTGGGACCATGATGGTTGGGGGAGAGGAAGCCCTCAGGAACTAGAGGAAACTTGTATGCATCATCACTGCTCGGCTGTACCTTGACTAGTCTGTCTCCTCCCCATAACTCTCCTCCTGTAAAGGGGTGACTAATTACCCACCAGTGGGCCTTAGGTCCCCACCCTGCTCTTCCCCTCACTCCTAATGAAGTGATTCCTGTTCTTTGATGCTCGATATCTGCTCCTTTTGGGCGCTCTTGATCACACTTGATAGTGTGCTTCTTCCATGTGGACTTTGCTGTCTCCATGCTGAATGGCGTCTCAGTTATCTTCAAGTCTTTGAGACTCTAGACATCCAATCATTTGGTAGCTAGGCACCATCTTTTCGTCTAATCTGCTTGCCTCTGTATCCATTTGTATTCAGCGATATCAGGGGTTAATTGGTCCATTGATTTTGATTTTTGTTCTTTGATGCCTGATGCTTGATTGTTTCAGCACCTCATGATCACACAGGCAAGTGAGCTTCTTTTATGGTGGGTTTTGTTGCTCCTGAGCTAGATGACTGCTTGTTCATGCTCAAGCCTTTAAGACCCCAGGTGCTATATCTTTTGACATCTGGGCACCATTAGCTTTCTTCACCACTCTTGCTCATGCTCCCACATGTCCTCAGTGGGCACCTTGGGAATGTGTGCACACAGTGATATGGGTTTTCCTTGCCCCTTCCCTCCCCTATTTGATGTCTATTGCCTAGACCTTTCACCAACTTGTGGCCACACTGGCTGTTGTGCTTCTTCTGTGTGGGTGTGGTCTCTTCTCAAGTAGATGGTCTATTGTTTACCTTCAGGCTTTTAAGACCCCAGACGATATAACCTTTGATGGCTGAGCACCATCAGCTTTCTTCACCACATTTGCTTATGTACCCATTTTACTTCAGTGATCATGTTGGGCCAGTGAGCCTCGAGGAATACCAGGTTCATAGAACAAAGTGTTCTTGCATTGAGGGAGCACCAGGGTGAAGGCCCAAGGTCCACTTGATGCCCTAATATTTGGCCTATAGGTATGTTCTTAAATTTTGTCCCACCTTATAACAGATAGTTGTATTTATGTATGGACATACCTATGTTAGACCTCTGCAAGTACCCTTTGCCTTCTAGCTCTTTCCACTATTTCTTTCCATCTCTCTCCTGTCCCACCATTTTGTTCCAGCTTCATTGGCATTTCAGTGTTTCCTCATATAATCATTGTCCTTGGTTAATCCCGACCAGGGCTCCCACACCCTCCTTTCCATCGATTCCAGACCATTTGTTGCTCCCCCTCCACCATGCATGTGTTTGTCCATATCCCCTTCTCCTCCCCTCTCTTGTGCCCTCTGGAATCCTTGTTTGCCCAGTCCTTTCTGTGGTGCATTGGGTCTCCAAAGGGATGTATTCCTCTGAGCATCATGTGTCAGCGTGGAGCTTGGAACAACTCTCTTCATCTTCCTCCCTTATTGTCTTTATCCCTGTGGGTGAGGGATGCTGGCCCCTCCCCCAACCTGTTCTCTGCCACGCCCACTTCTAGGGATGGAGTCCATCTGACTCTGGTTGCGTCGGGCTCTGTAGCTGTCACTTTTCTTGCATCCTTCCATGCGTCCACGCTGTCCTCATGATTGGGTGCTTCGTGATAGAAACTGCTCGCCCACTCCAGTTTCTGTGGAGACAAGACCAGTTCTCCCCCGCCCCCCAACCAGGTAGATTAGTGCCCCATTCCCTCTGCTATGCTTTCATTTTTGAACTCTCTTTTATCTCCCTATCCCTTCTACCCCCTCATCCTCCTCCCATTACTGTGTTACACCCAACGTGTCCCTCCCTGGGTTTGGTCCTCCCTCCTCTCCTTACCCTACATCTTGGACCAACTGTTATGGTATAGGAGTTTTCTCTTTTCTACTCACCATACTGCTTCTACTTACCTCGGGGGCTCATGCAGTACTTCTCCTTTTGTGATTGAGTGACTTTGCTTAGCATGGTTTCCTCCAGTTCTTCCCATGCAGAGATATGTTTCCTGTGCTCGTCTGAGCTTTTGAGCTGACACTTGAGCTTTTGACCTGACACTTTTTTATTCATTTTTCATTTATTATATTGCAATTTATCGTTACACATGAACATATCTTGTATTTCTAAATGAATTGAGACAATACATAATGTGATACTCTACACCTCTTGTAGCCATGGATACTTCTTTACCCATCATGCATGCAGTATTGTTCCAATTATTACTCACCCGTTATTGGTCTACACAAGAAAGTCCAGTGAATTTTACTCATTGTTACATTTGTTATTTTTCAAACTGGTTGAAAACAAGGTAGTTGTACATTTTTAACATAAAAAACTCTTCTTGATGATAAATAATTGGACAAAAGAAGACTAGAAAGCAAAAACAAGGAAAATAGAAGGCAGTTTAAGAGCACTAATTATAAACATGGACACAGTTCCCGAATATAAATGCCATGCCAAATTTCATTTAAATACTGTGCGTGTTTGAGTAATAGTTTATAAATAAAATACATTAAAAGAAGATAAACCTGTCACCAATGTCATCCCACCCCTATTTTTAATATTATGCTTGCTCAACATTTTATGCTTGATGTTGAATTGCTTGTTGAGTGTTTCCTTGAACTTGGTCTGCTGTGAGCCTGCCTTATCTTTGTATTTTGAAGCTTCAAGGACAGTATGGAACTTTGAAATTTAAAAACAACAACGAGTTTTTTTAGAAATCTGTCTTCTCTCATATAGAGTTCAGTAAAATTTATTCTTAGTGAAGAAAGATATAGACATGAGTGTACAGCAGAAACTGTGGAAGACCAATAGGCAATGACGTTGGATATGCCTGTGTCAACTTACTGTTTTTGTTTAAATGACTGTTAACTGAGTATTGTTAAATCTTATTATTGTCAAAATTTTATTACATGTATCATTCCCACTTAATTTTCTCAACTCTCTTGCAATTTAGTTAATGCACTTTTGTTTTGCATTTTAGGAAAGTGATTCAAAAAAAATTTAAGTGTTTTGTCAAAAGGTGACCCAAACCAATCTCTATCAAATAAACTACCATTCCTAGGGGTCCTACAGGCAGAGAAGTACTGTGCCTTGGGGTGTTTCAAGCTGTAACTCTCCATGGGAGCAGACGGCTTCATCTTTTTGCCCGGGATCAGTGGGTAGCTTTGCTCTTTTGACCTTTCCATTAGCATACCATGATGTCACCAAGACTCCTTGCCTAAAGCGACAAAGCTACATCAGAGTGGAACCAGTTCATAAGTATGTGCTTACTTGAGCATTGAAAACTGGCTTACACTTTCTTTTGGAAAAAATCCAAGTTACATAATATCATATTTACAAAAAAAATAGTTTATCTTCAAAAGATGTCAGTTCAATAAAATGCCTAATAAAGATATATATGATCAATGACTTTCTGTTACTCTCTGAAAGTAGACGTGGGCATGCTGTTTCAGGAAGATAGATCCTGAGTCAGCTGATTTCTACTTCTATTCCTGATTATAAAGAACAGGAAATACTGTCTCTGAAAGGACTTCATGAACCTTAACCCACAGATCCTCAAATAAGTGTCATTTAAACATATTAAAACATATTTCTACAAGTCGTTGACTAGTGTGGTACCCATGAGCTTCACTTCAGATTGTGTGAGATAGTCAAGAATAACAATTTTTACTTTCCCAACTCAAGGACCTTAATCAGACTAAAGCCTGTACAACATGCACACATATGCCTCTGGATCTTCCTGTTAAATACTTAAGATTTTGTCATTCATACATTGTGCACATACCACTTGAAGGCTTCAAAAGGTGTCATTGACGGCGACTGGGGTTCCAAATTGTAAAGTTAATCATTATAACAATTTAAGAAACTTGATAACAAAAAAAGAAAGTGGAAAAAGAAGGTGAAATTGATTTTACACAGTTTTAAATAAAATACATCAAATTGATGATGAAATAATTCTCATCCTTCAAATTCACTTGCAACTCAAATATTTCTTTTTCACATTATATTGTCATAAAATAATAAGGAAGAGAACATATAATATATGTGTGTTCACATTTTACAAAGTTTTCAAGCTAAATTGAAATACCATTGCACAGCTTACATTTAATTTTAAAATAATATATATCAGAAGACAATGGGCATTTATTTTAGTAAATTATAGTATGGAGACACAATAATTCTCAAAACTAAGAGATTTGACAATGAAGTTATGTGCTTTATAGCTACTCTTCTGATGAAACTTGAAGATAATAGAAACAGACTTATTTATGTACTTACCTGAATAATAGCAATATATAAATGTTTCCCTATAAGTGCAATTAAATTCAATAGTTCTTATTTATAATGGACATGTTATGTACTATAGATTTATGTTGAAAAAGATATTAAAATATTTCTTGGACTCATAATAATCAGTGAATAAATCTGTAACATAGATTAAAAGGACAGTAGTAAATAAAATTTGAAAAATTACCTCCTTCTGCATGTGTATAGAAATATCTATCTCTGTCTATGGATCATAATGCATGTGTTCATGGTACAAAATATTGTACCAGGATGATGATAGACTTCTAAAATTTAAAAGACTTCTAAAATTTATACAATGGTAATATAATTACTTATAATAATTAAATATCAATCAAATATAGCTTTTTAAAAAATGAATATATCATATACATTGTATGAATCAAACATATGTTTCATAAAGATTGATGTCTGCCTAATTTTATTTCCAGGCATTGTTTCTCTTTTCTATGAGTTATTTATTTACTAAATTGTTTTATGGGGACATACATATTAAAAATATAATACAATTCAATAGTTCAATCTGATCAAGAAGAGTTGCATAATCAATACAATTAATTATATAACATGCTCTTCTTTCTTAACTCCATATAGCTCCCAATTTTTCTCAACTTATCCTCCCATATCCCCTAGGGATTTAATTCAGTTACTGTCTTCATAGATTCTCCCATTCTGGTTGTCATATACTGAGAAACAGAAAAAAAATTCTTCAAAGAATAACTAACAAAATAAAATATGAAAAACTTCAGTTGAAAAGAAAACAAAAATATTTTTAAAGTTAGAACAACTTTGCAATAGGTCCAAAGGGAGATCGAATGATAAATGATTAGATTTTAACCTAACTATGTCTTCCACAATCCATTTTCCAGTTTACTCTGTGTGGCAGATAATCAGGCTAGTCACATGCCTGGTCTATGTTCAGATGGGATTATTTACATCCTGACTATGTTCAGAGGGGATTCACTGGAGGCTCACTCCATCTGTTTTCCCCGTTCACATTGTTTAAACTGATATAACTTTTAAATAGGTCAAACCTGGAATCAAATAAGATGGTTTATTTTGTGGTTTATTTTAATGAAATATGAATTATTCTCATGCAAGTGAAATACATATGATTATATTGTGAGATGATACAGGGAAAAAAAAACACGAAGCACCAAAGCAAAGCCCTAGGATTTAAAGGAATGGAACCCACAAGAATGTATTCATTCAGGGGGCACATATTTATCAAATGTGTAAATATAATTAAAGGTGAACCATTTCATCATTGCTTGAGCCTTCAATTATTTATTTCTTAGTTTTCCTTTTTTTTAAGTTGTTAAATATCTACTATCTTATTAAAACACTTTTTTAAAATTAGGACATTATATTTCACATTTAACAGCATCAAAAATTACTGTCGGGAAACATTTTTAAAAAATCAAATAAAACCATATCAGAAGTGACCGGTTTCTGATATACTCACAGCAAGCGTTCAACAGGCAGCTGTGCAGTGATAATTACTATTTATTATAATAACGATATAGAAATCATGAGAGAGAGAAAGGAACAAGAGAAGTCAGACATACATCGTTTCATGTACATGCTCACCTCCACCCTGCTAGATGGTCCACATAGAGAGAGAGAAAGAATTTTTATTTTCCCCATATAAATGACCTTCTTGGGGATATCTCCGCCCCACTATTACTCACAGTGGAGCGCCACAGGAGAGGGCTGACTTAGGGCTATATGGTGATAAGGGGAGTGGTCTTAGGGATACTACGTAAGTAAGTAAAGAGGGGAGTGAAAGACCAGACCGTGGACATCTGGAGGTAGATACACAGGTGTCATATTAGGAGCCATTGACCATGGCTCTTGAATCTGGCCCATAAGCTTCAAAGGAAGCGAGCTATCATCTTAACAGCAAGGGAGTTAGTTTTGTTGGAGACAACACAAAAGCCTGATAACTGGGAACTACAGGGAGTACAGCTAACTTAATTTCCATATCAAATGCTGGTAAATAGTTTGCTTAATATTATAGAGTATAGGGTTGAACTCTGGTGGCTAAGTGGTTGTGCGCGGGACTGCGGCCCACTGGGATGGAGGTTCAATTCCAGCAGTGGGGCTGGGCCTTCTACTCCCACCGCCAGAGAGCAGTGATGCCCCCCCCAAAAAACAAACAAACAAACAAAAAATATTATAGAGTATAATAATTGTAGAAAAGTTCTGTATTCATCCCACAAAACCATCCTAAACCAAAAGCATATACACAAATATACAAGTTCAAAGCCATTTAACAGAGATATCAGTGATCAAAACAAAAACAAAACAAATTATTAATTATTATATATGCCATTTACTTGTTGGGAAATCAGAGTCTTAATTTTAAGAGGAAAACACATTTGACTTCTCCATAAATTTATAATAATGATCCTTTGGAAAAAAAATAAATGAGGTTCACTTTTAAAGAGAGAAGAGTAATTATTTCCAGGACATTTTGCTACTATAAGTAATTAAAATATTTTTCTTAAACTTACTGCCAATGGGTACATTCCCACTGAGAGAGATTCTTCAAGATGTAACAGAACTGTTCTCTAGGGATTCCAAGGCTGTGGATTTGTTCAGAAGCAGAGCACCTCACATGTCTTCTATGAAGCAGTTGATAGGTTTGAACAACTGGCTTTTCAATTAAAGGTCATGCTTAACCCACACATTGAATAATACCCTACATATTTAACTTTTCAGATTTTCTAAATTCCATGTGTTAATGTGCTGGAGCCTTTGAACCACATAAAAAGCGACTACACTATATCTTACTTCTGTTAAAAGCCATTGGCAAGGAAGAATTTTTAGTTTATCTGTACTATGGTAAATTCTCGTTTCTTGGTTTAATCAAAATGAAGGTGAGTCACTTTTAGCAGAGGGTTCCAAAGGTAGCTGGGGAATTAGTGACGGGTTGGGTAAGTCTGAAGGGCTTACTTGGTACCATGTGTTGAATTGTATTAGCCATATTTTGAACAGTGAGGATAAATATATCCTGCCATCTCTCACTGTTCAACCAATTTCTCTCTGGCTGCCCCAGCTTACAGTTTCTATACCAACAAGTTATAGAATTGCTTGCAATAAGTATGAGAGAAGAAGACTGATAGTACATGATAATGATGATACTGGGATAAGTAGTAATTTACTTTTACATATCATATAGTTGATAAATTTATTAATTCATACAATAATGCATTAGGAGACACTAATATTTAATGGGCATTTTAATATACTTGCACTTGATATGATAAATAATCTGTAGTTTCCATAGCTTTTTTGTTTTCTACACATGTTACTTCATTTTTGCTTTATTATATATAATACATATGGATACATGGATATACAAGTTATGCATTCCTTTAATTCTAATGATTTTGGAAGCATCCTTTGTGCTATAATTTGTCTAACATAATTGTAACAAAAATAAACCAGTTAGTATCCAATTAATTTCAACTTATGAAAATCACAGGTTGATCATAGAGAGCTGTTCTTCACAGGGTTTTCAATGGCCATCTGTAGGATAAACAATCACCATGACTTACTTTCGAGGTCTCCCTGACAGATGTGAATGTTCAGATGTTTAGCTAGTAGCTCAGCACATTATTTATTTGAACCAATTGGCACTCCAATTATTATAATAGTCTCTTAAAATAAGACAAGGCTAGGGAACATTTCTGCACTCATGTATAGTCATGGACTCAATGGAAACTTCTTAAGGGGGGATACTTTTGGTTCATAATTGAAGTGAGTAAAATCTTTAGATTTAGGTTTATGATACCTCACTGATTCTGCCAGTTGTGGTCTCTGTACTTAAGGCTGAGCCTTTTCCCCCCTGGCAAATTTCCCCACCCAATTTACCTACCATCTAGAAGCTAATAGTCTTCTATGAGACACACTTGCCCTTCAGCCTGCCACCTCTTGACATGCATTTCCTTGACCACTAATCATTCTTGTGGGAATGTCTGTTGATTTGCAGGAAATATCGAATAATGCTGTGTGGCAGGAACTAATTGAACTTCTTTTTTCCTGCTTCTTGGGAAACTAACCCATTAAGGTGAGACTTCCCACGTCAAAATAGCTTAAAGAAGTACAAATGAAGTGGCATTTAGTTTATGTTTAGATGGTATAGATAGGGTATTTAATGGTCAATTCCTCTGAAGTTCAGAGCCTATTCCTTTGTCATATGTTCTGTTCTTTTTTTTCTATCCTTTTTGTTATTTTTACCCTAACCCTATATGTTCTGTTCTTAGTCTGGAAGCTCTGCTGAAAACTCTCCTTTGGATAACCTTATGGGACTTGAAATACTGGTGACAGTGTCTTCAGTCGTCCATGAACTAAGAATGTACATATGTAGGTAAATGTGACTTTTGGAAAATTGCAAGTGAATTAAAATGCAATGGATTTTATAATAGTTGATATTCTAGGTGTCAATGAGCTAAAATATACTGGTATTGGCCTAGTGGAATTAGAAAATCACACGGCTTTGTGGAACGACACAATCAGAAAGAATGGCATTGCATTCATTTTCAAAAAGGACATTTCAGGGTCTATCTTGAAATACAGTGCTATGATAAGACAATGTCTAACTGTATGCAAGGATATATAATCAATAGAATATTATTCAAATTTATGCACCAAGCACAAAAAAGATGAAGATATTGAAGAATTCCATCAAATTTTTAGTTTGAAATCCATCAAATATGCAATCAAGATTCATGGATAAATATGGGCAAATAGGATGCAAAAGTGGGAAACAATGAGGAACATCTGCAATTAGAAATTATGATCTTTGTGATAGAAATAAAGTAGGGGATCAAATGATAGAATTTTTCAAGAATGACTTTATCGTAGTAAATACTTCTTTTCAACAGCACAGTAGACAACTATACATTTGGACCTCTCCAAATGGAAAACACAGAAAGTAAATTCCTTACATCTCTGGGAAGAGGTGATGGGAAAATGCCAGGTTGGTCATTAAAAGAAGACAGAATCCACAAGTGGAACATCATTACTCACATGCAAATTCATGCTGAAGGTTAAGAAAATGAAAACTAGTCCACAGGAGCTGAAATATGACGTTGAGTCTACCCCACCCACATTTCAAGACCATCTCAAGAATAGATTTAAAATATTAAGCCATAACTACAGATCATCTGCTGAGCTATGGAATGACATCAAACTATCACACATAAAGGAAAAAGGTCATTATTATGACAATAAACAGAGATTAAAATGAATGTCAGATGGCACTACCCATGTATATTAACTAAGGCAGTGGAGCTAAAGATGAAATCAAAGAGCTGAACAGAAAATTTCAAAAGCTCAAAAGTAGTTCTAGAAGACAAAATGACAGTATAATAATGAAATGAGCAAAGACCTCGAATTAGGAAACCAAAGGGAAAAAAAAGTCGAACAAACTGGACATATGCTAAACAAAAAAACCACAGGAAAAAGCACACTTCAAGTTGTAATATTGGAAGTTTAGAGGGGTCAAATATTGAATGATTCAGGAATCAACACGAGAAGAGGTAAAGAGTACATCTATTCACTGTATCCAAAACAACTAGTTAACAGCCTGTCATTTCAGGAGGTAGCTATGAGCAAGAACAAATGGAAATGAAGCAAGAAGTCCAAACTGCACTGAAAACAGTAGATAACCACAAGACTTCAGGGGGTTATGGAATTCCGATTGAAATATCTCAGCAACCTGAAGAAACCCCAGTAGTGTAGCAGGTGCACATTGATCTGTAACTGCAATGTAAAGAATTCGAAAATGTGAGCTGCTTTGCGGAGAAAGGTGAGGTTGTTCTGCTCTCCTAAAGAGGTACAGTATGGAAAAGCCACTGGAGCATCTCCATTCTGTCTTAAAGGGTCACTATCAGTTGGAATCAACTCATTAGCATTGAGTTTTAGGGTAGTTTTGGTTTTGATGAACCAGTGAAAGAACTCATTCATCTATGTCATGAAATGTGGAAGATAGCCACTTGGCCAACTAACT
>PVJH01044355.1:0-13054 GCA_004026705.1 Nesogale talazaci | reverse complement strand
CGCGGTCAGTAGCCCTCGGGAAGTCCGCGTGGGTGAGGCCCCGGGGTGCCCGGTCGGGTTTCCCCGGCAGCCGAGTCCGGGAGGGGCCGAAGGGGCGAGCGGCCGCGCGGGGAGGAAGCGCGTGTGGGTTCGGTGCAAAGTTTCCTTTTCGGCTTTCTCGCTAGAGCCTCCCCGGGCGGGCGGGCATGCCTAAGTCCAGCGAGTAGTAGAGGGGCCGGGCTCGGAGGGGTTAACTCCGGCCACCTCCCCGCTTCGCCTCCCTCACCTGCGCGTCCCGCCAGCCGGCCATGAGCAGCCGCGACCACCTGTTCAAAGTGCTGGTGGTGGGCGACGCCGCCGTGGGCAAGACGTCGCTGGTCCAGAGGTACTCGCAGGACACCTTCAGCAAGCAGTACAAGTCCACCGTGGGAGGTGAGCCCTCGAGGGCCAGGCGGCGGCCGGACCGCGGCCTCAGAGCGGGGGTGGGTGGCTGGGGGGGGCCAGGGAGGTGAAGGGGAGGGAGATTTGCAGTCCCCGGGCCCTTCCTGGGGGTCCGGAAGTCGGCGTCCTGGAGGGAGTCCTGCCTTGGCGTCAGTTTCGCCCCCTGCCCTTGCCATGCCCCAGGTCGGGCTCGCAGCCTCGGCAGGCTGCCTGAGGCCAGGACCCAGGGCGAAGGTGCGAAGATAAGAAATGGGGAAGGGAGGCTAAGGATGTGAGCCGTTTCTGCTTTTTGGTGGACGAACTGTGACGCGTCTCCTGCAGCCTCTGCAGCTCTCACTGCAGACCCTCTGCGTGGCCTGCTGCGGTGCCCCCTGGACTGTGGCCTGGGGAGGTCAAAAAGGGTGGCCTGGAGGGGGGGAGTCTCTATCCCGCTGAAGGACATTGCCTGTTATGGGGATGGCTGACCCGGGGGGCGGGGAGCCACAAAATTCCCAACAGAGCTGTGTGTGTGTGTGTGTGTGTGTGTGTCCGTCCGTCCGTCCGTCAAGCTAACCTCGGAATTCTCTGAAAAATGTGAAATGGGAGCAGGCTTCAAAAAGCTCAAGGAAATGGAATTAAAAGACCACAGTGAGGGGGGGGAGGAGATACAGGGATTTTCTCACAATTTGGGGGCATGGCATTTCATTGGCATCTTTTTGAAGCCCCCTGTATAGACCAATTCTCCTACTCCTTTCCCACCACGTGGGGGTGGAGGGGAGGGGAGAAGACGGGAGACCCCAGGCTTGAATTAATGTCTTTCCCAGATGGGATCTCTGGCCTTCACTGAACTGTTCCTCAGAGGTGGTGATGCCTTTCTGTTCATTAGGAGGTGTTTATCTGGGAAAACCTGTAAAGGGAAAAAGTCATTAGAACCTTTATTAGTCGCTCTTATAAGGAACTGTGGAAGGAAAAAAAAATTACAGGCCATCGCCACGGGCTTGATGCAGACTTTTAGTGACCCTATCCTCCCCCTAAACCCTCACTGCCTCCCTAAATCAGCACCCACCCCCATCCCCCAAATTAAAAAAACCTCGCGGCCGTCCAGTCAATTCTGACTCCTAGTGACCTAATAGACAGAACTGCCACTCTGGGTTTCCACGGCTGTGAATCTTGAGAGGAACAGAAAACCCCATCTTCATCCTGGACTGGGGAGTCCACGTTCCTGACTTTGCCCCAGGCAGCCCCCTCGTCACCAGTACACCACGAGGGCTGCATCCCGGGCCTGATACGGCAGAGTTAAACTGGCCCACAGGGTTTCAGGGCCGGGAGCACGAGAGGGCACCTCACCAGGGCTTTTCTCCTTTGGAGAAGCTGGTGGGCTCGACGATGGACCGTTGGGGTGCACGCTTAACCCCCGCAGCAGTAGGGCTCCCGGCAGGTTATGCTAACCTAGATTTTAATTTTTAAATGGGTCCTGGCATTCTTACAGAGCTTTTCTTAAGTATTAAGCAGTCACAGTGCAATTAAAACATAGGGACAGAGCATAAGCATGTCAGCGAAGTTAAGAATTTAAAACTCACTGGAGTTAATTCCAACTCTTACTGACCCTACAGGACAGGGTACGACTGCCTCTGTGGGTTTCCCAGGCTGAAACTATCGACCGGAGCACAAGGCCTCATCTCTCCCCCTCAGAGCAGCCAGGTGGGTTCGAACCGCTGCCTTTCCCTAAGTAGCCCCGGTAGTAACCCACTGTGCCAGCACGACTGCCACTGACTCTGCCCCTCCTCCATCCCTATATAATGTGTATGTTGTTAAGTGCTAGGGAGTCTGTTCTGACCCATAGCAACACGAGGGACGAGGAAAGGACCCTCAATCCTCCCAAACACCCCTATATTTCAGCCCTTAGCTGCAGGGACTGTGTCCATCGATTTCCAAGAGGGTCTTCCTGCCCCTTGACTTTGCCAAGTATGACACCCTCTGCAGGGACTGGGCCCTTCTAATAATATATCCACAGCACGAGGACCACGGTATTTCATGAACTATGGAATCCTTGGGTGGCATAAACGGTGACACGCCTGGTTCCTGGGTAACAGGTTGACAGTTCTAGCTTACCCAGAGGCACTTGGGAAGACAGGCCTGGGGATCTGCTTCGGAAAGGGCACAGCCTTGCAGATCCTGTGGGGTGGTTCTGCTCTGCTTAGGTGGGGGTGCCCTGAGTCAGAATCTGATCAACAGTAACTAAAAAAAAAACCACTTCCCTGATTTGGGTTTAAAATGTCTCGCTAATTCAGTTTAGCAATGGCTCCAGTTTTCATTGAGTGAAGAAGACTCAGCAACGCCTATGAAAGCCAGAGCTGTGTGAGGGGGAAACTCAAACATTCTCAACCAAAATGATGAGTGTTGGGCTGCTATTGTACTTGGGACTCATGTCGAGGTGAAAGACAACAAATTAGAGCCACCGTTTTGCCTGCCAAGCCCTTACGTGGCACCAGTGGCACCAGGTCAGAGAAATGAGGATGTGGGATCATCTCCCTGGAAGGTCTGAGTGGGTTACACTCTTGAACTCCCGCTGCACCGTCAGAAACTGTCTGGGGCATGGAAGGAATGCGTTGCCAATGGCCTACCACCGGATTCTTTCCGGTGAAAATACAAAGAGGTAGCTGCTTTATCTTCATGCCAACACGCATTCCTCTATTCAAAACAAAACAAAACTGAAGAATGTTTTCTCCTTTTTTTGTGAGCTTGGTTAATGGTTTCCCCGAGCAGACCATCAATGGGTTACATGCAACAGCCTCTGCTCATTGTTCCAGAGTGTCTGTTGCCCCTCTCTCCGTGGGCCATCACTTTGCTTCCTGCAGGGTTTCCTGTTTCCACTCCTCCTCCTCCTTTTCAGACCCTCGGTCCTGGGGTCAGTGCTGCCCGTTTGATCCATCTTAAATGGCTGGTCATTCCACCGCATAGGGTAGAGTTCCATTCCAGACCGGAAGGGGGACTCGCAGGCTCCCCAAGAGGGGATTCGTCTGAAGGGTCCCATCAGTCTCTACCCCACCAGTCGACCTGGTCTCTTTGATGATTTCGAGTTTCTCCCCCTGTCCTCCCTGGCACATTCACCTTCATAGGAGATTAGTCAGGAAACAACGAGGATTTTCAGGTAATATGTCCCTCTGAAATTTTCAGACGCCATGGCACGAAGGTGACTCCGACTCACGGTGACCCGAGGTTTACTGTGGCACCAAGGTGACGCCACTCAAAGCCCTTTTATGGCCCGCGTGCGGAAGGTTGCCCACCCCTGCTGTAGACCTTTCAGCTAGCAGCCGAACACCTAACCCACTGGGTCACCCAGAGTCCGGGTAGATTCTCCCAAACAACTCATTAAATAAGGAGCACGGTGCTAGGAAATTGACACGTTGGCTCTTTGTCAAGGAAAATTTGCAAGACCCTGGGCCAACTAGGTGGCTCCTTGGCATTCTGGCTTCACTGTGCTGGAGCCCTGCTAGCTGTTTTTCAGTGTTTATTATAAATTCCCCTGAGCTCTTCCATGACAGATGTGGACACATTGTCCTGTGTCCCTCCTTAGCAAAAAGCTCCTTCCCCTGGAGTGCTCCTTCAACCCCAACTCAAGGAGTCTCACCACACCTGGCCTGAGGCTAGATGCCTGGCGAGCTCTCAAGCACTGTCCATCCATACCGTGTTTACTTCCTGGCAGTCCTCTGGGATCCCCCCTCCCTTTAAGCCCACTCCAGCCTGAGATAATTCCTATAGCTTTACCGAGGCTGTAGAATCCCCCAGGGTGTGTGTCTCCCATCATACACTACACTGGAAACCAACGGTGCAGGTGAACGTGGAAGACGCAAAAGCAACCACACTGAGCTCATGCCCTACCCCCCCATCCTTTCCCTGAGAAAACCCCCTCCATCTCCCACAAATGCTGCACCTCACCGGAGTTATTTTCATAATGACTCTCACCCGCCTGTCCCCAGCTTTCCAGATGAGATAGATGTGTCAAGTGCATTGGTGGTTTAGCAGCACAGTCAAAGCTGATCTGCCCTGGGAGAGGAAGTGTGAAGTATCCGCCCCCACCCCCACCCCACCACCCAAATGCATGAGCATCAGCACTGCTTCAGCTCAGCCTTTAGAGGGCTTTCACAAAGGAATTCCCCGAGACAGTGCCCGGGCACACCCTGCGAACCTTGAATGGAAATGAGCCTTGTAATGAACTCCTTGTAATGAACCCTTGTAATGAACTCCTCAATTGGCCCAAACATAAGCCTTGCGGACCTCTAAAGAAAACTGACCCGAGACCCAATAGTCACCCCTGACTTTAAAGTAAAGATGGGGACCTAACTAGGCGTTGGTGACCCCTTCCTGCCGAGGTCTGTGTGGATCATTGTACCATCCTCAGGCCACGCTGGTCAAATGCTGACTTCACCCCGACCACGATGGCTGGGGGAAGACTGGCCCTTCCACCCCAGTACAGAGTCCTCCTCTCGGAAACCCACTGGGGCAGTTCCCCTCTGTCCTAAAGGGCTGCTGTGTGTCGGCATCAAGTCAATGCAACGAGTTTGATTTCTTTTTTTTTTTTTAATTAGATACTTTTATTGGGGACGCTTCCATCTCATATCGTGATCCATACATTCGTCCATTGTGTCAGGCACATTTGTACCTAGGCCGCAATCATCATTTTCAAAGCCATTTTCTTTCTACTTGAACCCTTGATATCAGTTCCTCACCCCCCTCCCCGCCCTGAGTTTGACTTCTTTAATGCTGGAACTTGGACTCTTTGCTGAGGTGTGTGATGTTGATGCCCACTTGTAGGGATGATTCTTGGCCCTCAGATACCCAAGAGAGACAGATGTTCCCCACCCCTGATGCCAAACGCCCTGCCTTGGAGCCAATTCGGACCCATCGTGGCAACCCTATGAAAGTTTTCTGACGCTGTCAGCCTTTGCAGCCTTCCTCTCTTGCCCGTAGGAGGGAAACGGGGCCAGGCAACGAAATGGAAGTTGAGTAAGGCAGGGACATCCTGAGCCTGTTCGTTGAGTGTAAACAAAGTCACCACTGTCAGTGAACAGTGTGTCGGGAAATGCTGGAGTCGGTGCCTCCACGGCCCTGCACACACACCCTGACTGAGAGCGCAGTGGTGATTTGCAGCACGCCAAAGAGAGAGCAGCTTGTGGTTGGCCGGGAGCTGGGTGTTCGTGGAGCCCTTCACGGCACTCACATCCTCGGGAGGGGTTTTACCCAGAGTGTCTCGTTAATATGTCTCACACGTGCTGTTTTCAGTGGACTTTGCTCTGAAAGTGCTCCAGTGGTCCGACTCAGAGGTGGTGCGGCTGCAGCTTTGGGACATCGCAGGTGAGCAGGGCGGGATGGAGAGCACCCAGGGAGGAGGGGCCCAGTTCCTCCAGCGAGCTCTTGGGGAGAACGTGAGGGCAGGGGAGCCTCAGGTTGTGCTCTGCAGCTGGAAGGGTTGAGTTGTTCTGAGCCTACGTCCACTAGACATTATGCCCTGAACAGAGACAAAGCTGCATCAGAGGAGCTGAAGGGGGTGTGCAGTGGGCAGTTGTCCAGACCAAGGGTCCTCAAACTTTTTAAATAGGGGCCAGTTCATTGTCCCTCAGACCATTGGAGGGCCAGACTATAGTTAAAAAACAACAACAACAACAAACGATGAACAAATTCACTGCGGGGTCCAGGATGAGTTGGCTGCTAAGCAGCACAGCAGCAGGGGCAAAAACACCCAGCGGGCCGGACAAATGTCCTTGGAGTGCCACATGTGGCCCGCGGGCCATAGTTTGAGGACCCCTGGTCCAGACCATCAGTAGAGGCTTCTGCAGCGAGGGGAGGGTGTTTTTTCTGTGTTTCCAGCTGACCTTGGTGAGGAACAAGCTCCCTCAAAAATAGAGATGATAATCATCATCACTAACACTTATCAAGTGCCACACACTCCATGCTTGTAAGCATGTTAGCCTCATCAAGTCATGGGTCTTCTCCGCAACCCCGCGATTGAGGCTACTGTTTTATCCCCTGCTTTCCAGGTGAGAGATCGAAAGGACTGAGCCAGTGCTTCCCTTGTCTAAGACCACATCCATGGGAAGTGGCAGAGCGGGGATTTGAACTTGAACCAACTGGGTGGCAAATCTTGACCCCAATGCACACTGCCTTTTTCTCTCGCCGCAGCACAGATTGAGGGAGCAGAGGGCCAGAGAGGATGAAGGCTGTTCCTAAGCCTAACCCTCATGGATTCTCCGTTCCCCTCTCCCTAGGGCAAGAGCGCTTCACCTCCATGACTCGGTTGTACTATCGGGACGCCTCTGCGTGCGTTATTATGTTCGACGTGACCAATGCCACCACGTTTAGCAACAGCCAGAGGTGGAAGCAGGATCTGGACAGCAAGCTTACGTTGCCCAGTGGAGAGCCAGTGCCTTGCCTGCTCTTGGCCAATAAGGTAAGGGGTTAATCTAGGGCAGGGGGTGGCAAATGGAGCCGCACTCTTTCAGTACGTACGTGCGACTCAGGAGTACAGCTGAAAGTGCAAACAAAACTATCATGGTTTCATTTAGAAAATTTCTAAAGGATACTTTTCAGATAATGGTGCTTTCATTTATTTGTAAAAATGAGTCCGTGGCTCTCGGATAATGTTTAAGCTGTTATGAGAGACAAGACTGGCTCCTCCTCAGAAGCTTGCCAAACTCTGGTCCAGGGAGATGGCCCTTGGCCTTCGTCTGTGATTGGAGGACACCTGTGGGTCGAAGAATGTGGTCTAAAATGTTCTCTGGTGGAAGGGGAGAGAGGGACGAAGTACCCCCAAGAAAGAAGAGCTGGGCGCAGACGCTTCCTTAGAGTCGGGGTCCCCTGTTCTGGGAGCATCTAGATCAGTGGTTCCTAGCCTTCCTCGTGCCTCAACCCTTTCATACAGTTCCTAATGCCGTGGCTCCCCCCCCCTGCCCCCCGCAAGCATAAAATTATTTTTGTTGCTACTTCATCACCGTCCTGTTGCTACTGTCATGAATCGGGCGACTCCTGTGAAAGGGTCCTTCAACCCCCCAAAGGAGCCACGACCCCCAGGTTGAAAACCGCTGATGTGGAGTCAAGGGGAAGTCGATGCCGAGACAGGTGGAGGTCTGCATCTGCAAAGGACTCTGGGCCCACAGATGCTGAAAGAGGACAAGGACTTGTCCTTGGAGATGGTGGAGAGGGAATGTGAATGTGGACTCTGGACTCCTCAACGGTGCAAGAAGAAATGCTCTCGTCAACTCACAAGCTCACGGCTGTCCCTTCACTATGACCAGAGTATGGAGCACCGCCGCCACCCCACCCCCACCCCTGTGGGGTTTGGAGGCTGTTCATTTTTATAGGAGCAGAGAGCCTTACCTTTCTCCTGTGGAGCAGGTGGTGCATTTGAACTGCTGGTCTTGTGGTGAAGCACCCCTGTACATAATCCACGACGGACGCCACCAGGGCTCCTGTGTCCGAGCCAAAATGATAATAATACAGTGCCCCTGGTTCTAGACATCTTTTTCCCTTTCTCAAATTGGCAGAATCATCTCTCTCTCTTCCTCCAACCCCCACCCCCACCCCTGGGGAGGAATATTGGCTGTAGATTTCATTTTATTTGAGTTTTTCATTTGAGCGGGATGGCCGCCAGGTTTTCATTCAGCAGTGCGTGCACGTTTTGTTTCGTCTCACCAACCGGGCCACTCCATGTTTCATCCCGTATCTGACTTCCTCCCTGTATTCCCAGTGCCCTCCCCCCTCCTTCGTTCCTGACCTTTCTGAGCGTTGGTCCTGGGGGCCATGCTGCCTGGCTGATCCCAAGTGGTCGCTTATTCTAACATGTGCCTACCTCTCTCAACCTGTGTATTGTTTGTGTAACCGTGGAGCTGCAGAGGTCAGTTCAGTCCCAGGTCTGAAGGGTCACGAAGAACCATCACCCAGACTCCCTGCCCTGGAGGTCATTCCAGCTCCTAGCCCCACCCTGCCGGACAGAAAAGAACTGCCCCCTCCCCCCCCCCGTGGGTTTCCGAGACTGACGCTTCGCAGATCTTGGCTCAGCAGCCCAACAGACCCCCATCACTCCAGCAGGACTCCGTGACTGGAAGCCACGCTCTCTAGCTTGTAGATACAGTATTCTTAGCCCTGGGTGGCAGGATGTTTTTAATTCGCAAATATTTGAGCAGTACTGGAAGCCCTGGTGGATCGTGGTGATGTGTCAGGCTGCGATCTGAAAGGTCTGCAGTTCAAAACCACCCGTCTCGCTGCGTGAGAAAGGCGGGACTGTCTCTTCCCATCACAGTCACAGTCTTGGGAACTCCTGGGGCAGGAATGCCCTGTCCTGTAGGGTCACTAGAGTCGGCACGGACTTGATGGTGGTTTTTTGAGTGCGAGTTCTTGGTGGCGGAAGGCTGTAAATTCTCAAGAATCTGAGCAGTCTTCCCATCCCCAGAGGCGCATAATATCTCTTATTCTCTTTGCCAGTGTGATCTGTCCCCGTGGGCAGTGAGCCGGGACCAGATTGACCGGTTCAGTAAAGAAAATGGTTTCATGGGTTGGACAGAAACCTCAGTCAAGGAGAACAAAAATATTAACGAGGCCATGAGGTGAGTCGGCTTCTGCATTGCTGGGGGATAGGCTTGTAGATCCCCGTCACCCCCACCCAACTCCCACTGCATCCTCTGGGGTGTTCTTTTCTGATTTCTGTGTGAGCACAAACAGATGGGGGCATTGGAATTGTTAGTTTCTGAAGATCAGGCATGGGTGGGTCTTCTCTCCAGAGATAAGTGGGGATAGTGGTTTTTCTGAATTCTGTTGGTCGAACAAGCAATGCCTGGTACTTCTCCCTCCCTAACACACCTCGGGCTTATTTTCTATTTGTTTCATAGAGTCCTTGTTGAAAAGATGATGAGTGATTCCAGAGAAGATGTCCTGTCCTTGTCTGCCCAAGGGGACTACATCAATCTACAAACTAAGCCTTCCTCCAGCTGGACCTGCTGCTAGAAGCATTTGGCTTAATTTCCATCCCAGTTTGAGGAAGTCTTCCAACCCTTCCCTTTGGATGCCCACCCAGCAGTTCTATTAGGTACACTCAAAGGTGCCTGGAAACCACCAGTGGCCTTGTAGGCAGCTGGCCAGTAAGAAGATCCATCATTATTTTTAAAAAGATGCCCAGGACCCATGTGGAGTTCTACGTTCTCCCAGAAATTATCTCAGCCCTGTCGCTGACTCACCTTGCTGCAAATGATCGCGGCCCTGCAGTTGACTCTCCTGGCTACATGAGTTCCTTCTGATTCAGGAGGAACATCTCGTCCCTAAGTGGCATTTTATGGGAAGAGTTAGAAACCAGCATCTAGTTCATAGATCATAATCCTCCACTGCTTTTGACCTTTTTCCCATTTAGTGGATGTTTATACCATTACTTCTGGGAAAGATAAAGTGTCGTGTCACAAATTCTAGGTCATTGATTTCAGAGTTTTTTTTTTTTAATCTTGATTTTGATTGTGAACATCAGATTCCAGGATGCAGAGGGAAGGAGCTGGGCCACTGTGGTTTTAAGGATCCTAGCCATAGTCCAGAAGTCCTTGTGTTTTCTTAAATTTCTAAAGTCATAATTAGCTTCCTTTTGTCTTAGCTTCAAAAAAAGACCAGCTTGTAAACTACCTATCATGTGGTGGACACATCTGTTTCCACAAAGGATCCAGGCCCAGCTGGGGCATGGAACAGGGTTTCCAAGGGGTTCTGAGCTGATGTGCACAGTGAAGTGCATGGGACATCCCTTGGCCGTGGTTCTCAAAGGTACGTGAGTTCCTGGCAACAGTGAGCATCTGAAGGGGAGAGGGCAAGTGAAACAGAACTGAATCCTTGCGTATGAACGCCTTGGGTGACTAACACTTAACAGCCACCGAAACTCTGGGGGTGGGTAGATAGGAAATCATTAGGTAATTTAACTGCTAAATTGGACAAGGTTGTTAGTATCAAATCACTTCCATACTACGTAGTCTGTGAAATTTCCCATTTATAACGTCCTCAAAGTTCTGAATCTCCTTAGGGAACTCAGAGGCCAGAGATACTTTGAGAAATGGCCTGAAACGACACTTCCCAGCCCTGACACATCAGCATCACTGGGGATGTTTCCAACAGAAATGAATCAAGGAACCGTTTAAAAAAAAAAGACTTTAAGATTCCTGGATCTCAACCTCAAACCTACAGGGATAAAACCCAGGATATTTCATTTTGTTTGTTTTGTTTTTTCAGGGCTTCCAAAGGGATTTTGGTGAGCCTGCGCTGGATACTGTTCTTGGGGAACTTAATAAAGATGCAGAGGCCCAGGCCTTTGTGGCTGAAATGAGTCAGGCCCTCTGTTTTCTGTGTTTGTTCTCCAGGAACTAGACTTTGAAAAGCACTGAGAGAGAGAAACGGGGATCAAGCTTTCAATGTTGTTGGAGTTTTTAGAAAAAAAGTTACCAATTTTTAATACTGTTGCACAGTCTTCTGAGACCTGAAAATTATTTTTTTATAGTGCTATTTTATGATAGGAATTTTTTGTTTGGTTTTTGTCATTTTTAAGTTGTATTTTGAGTGTGGTGACTCTAAATTCAATAGGAACAAATTCTCCTTATGTGGGAGGAAATTAATTTTGTTTTTGTTTTTGTTTTTTTTGGGGGGGGGGCAGGGCATCACTGCCCTCTGGTGGTGGGTGTAGGAGGCCCAGCCTTGCTGCTGCATTTGAACCTCCAACCCAGTGGGCCGCAGTCCCGTGCACAACCACTATACCACCTGGGCTCAGCCCAGAAAATTAATTTTTTATGTCTTTTTTTTTGGGGGGGGGCATCACTGCTCTCCAGTGGTGGGAGTAGGAGGCCCAGCCCCACTGTTGGAATTGAACCTCCATCCCAGTGGGCCACAGTCCCGTGCACAACCACTATGCCACCGGGGCTCAGTCCCAGAAAATTAATTTTTTATCCACTCTCTTGAACCCACATAAAGTCACAAATAAATGGGAAATGTCTCGTGTGTTTGTGGTAATCATGGATCCTTCGTGTTAGTGTGTTAAAGTGTTATTTTATACTGATAGTTTGAGAGTGTTGGGGAAATGGAGCGGGTTGGAAATATACCTTCTTTAAAAATGAAGTATTATTCTGTTAATCTGTTCATTTACGAGTACCAAATGCTTAGTCCTAAAACCAGTACTCGATGTAATATCCCCAAAGAGTGGATGTAATTCAGTTCTTGATGTAATATCTCAAATTGCCTAGGAATATGACTGTTTCAATAAATTGAATCTGCTTTCTGTTCCCATTTGCTAGCTCATGATTTACCTCCCAGCTGCTCTGCAGGAGAGAGGTGAGGCACTCGAATCCTGTGAAGAGTTGCAAGCTGAGAGCCCCACCGGGGCAGTTCTAACGTGTGCAAATAGTGTGGCTATGAGTTAGAATCAACTCAGTGACGGTGAGTGGGGGGGCATACGTCACCTCCCCAGGATATCCGAGGAGGAAGGGGAGTCCAACTCCTCACCAGCCAAGGCCTCTTTGTAGGAGACAGACATCAGACATGTCTTAATCTGCCAACCTCCCAGCCCCGAGTCTGACCCGAAGGCTTCCCTCCTAGACAGTCTTCTTCTCTGTTGGCGTTAAGTAATCCATTGCAGCGGCCATACAGGACTCACATCGAGGTCTCAAAATCATGGGCTTGTTTGGGAAGTTAACAGGTTACAAGTCAGCATCGGAAATCGTAAGGGTACAGCTCTTTCTCCTGCAGCGCCTCTTCTTAGGATGCCTACAGACATGTCTTTCTCTGAACGTTCGACCCTTGGACACTGCCCTGCTCAGGCAAATGATGTAAAGCTCTTTCGTACTGGTAAATTCCCACACCGTGCCCCTCTCTGTAAGCCAGCCTACTGCCGAGGGTGCGCAGCTTGACTCCTTCAGGGAGCCAGGGAGCCTGCCATGCTGTCTGGTCTCTGCTGCCCTGGTTTGTCTGCACAAGCATTTGGAATGCATTCTGCTCCTTCCTCTTTTGCTAGCCCTGGAATTCTTTCTTCCTGATGCTAAAATGGCTCAATGGATACCCAGTGGGATGGCAAAGCCGACCAATCCTCTTGGAGTCGCTACGTTCTTGCTATTTGCTCCCTTGCACGCAGTCATCAGTTTCAGTGGGAGTTAGAGACAGTGGACAGAGGAACCCGACCCAGTAACTTCACTTCACTGCAATCCTTCTGAATTTCCTCTCCTAATTGGTGCACATTATTAATGGAAGAAGGAATCTAAATATAACTTACTTCTCCATTTCCTTCCTTTAAAAAAAAAAAGAAAGCCATTAAGATATGGAAGGGGGGGGGGGAGCCCTTTATATGATTAGAACTGTGATTATACTGAAGTCTGTGCTGCATAACATACATTATATAGCATATATTTTGTATGTATATATTATTATATATGTAATATATACTATCCAAAAAACACTGTCATCGAGTCAATGTTGATTCCTAGCCACGCCCCCTGTGTGTTGCCATGACTGTAATTGTTGAGGGGAGGAGGAGTTCCTACTGGTGGTTTCAAGCTGCCTGCTATGCAGATTGCAGCCCAGTCCAATCGTCTGTCTGTGTGTGTGTGTGTGTGTGTGTGTGTGTGTTTTGACAAAACACTTACCAAGCCAGCAA
>PVJH01044354.1:0-13021 GCA_004026705.1 Nesogale talazaci | reverse complement strand
GCATAGTGGGCTACACACCGAGCTGCGAACCACCAGGTGAGGGGTTGCAATCCCCCAGCCGCTCCACAGGAGAAAGACGAAGTTGGCTACTCCTCTAGGGACTCCAAGTCTCCCAAAGCCCAAAGGACAGTTCTCCCCTGGCCTCTAGGGACACTAGGAAAGGGAACAGACTCGATAGCTATGAGATACGATGCTGAGCTTCAGCCGAGAAGCCTTCATGCTGCGGTCCCTCATGCTGTGTCTCTCCTCGGGTGTCCATTCTGCCTGGCACCAGCTTGAGGACCCTTGAGAGGTGCTTTCCGTTGTTGATAGTGGCTGTCGAGGAGTCAATGAAACTGCCCCGTCGGGTTTTCAAGGCTGGAGCTGTGAGCTGGAGCTCCTGGGTAGGCTTGAATCGGCACCTGTTTGGCTAGTAGTCTGGTGCCACTGTTTCCACCCACTTAGGGGCTCCTAAAGCTCTTGGTCAGTTGCCTCTGTGCCACCGCCCACCCATCTCAACACAAAGCAGGGGTGTGGTCCCGAAGCTAGATTTACCAGACCTCATCTGTCCTGCTTTTGCTAGTCCTGTTCCCTTCTCACCCCGACAAGTGTTCCTGGCTGAGCTTCACCAGGTATGACCGTCAGAAACGTTTATCGGTGAAGACAAATATTTTGAGTTGAGCAACATGCAAAGATGTGGGGGCGTGAAAATATACCAGATAAAGTGTGGTCAGAGTCTCGGTGCCTAGGGAGAGGTAGAGGAGGCAGGGGAGGGGGCAAGAGAAGAAGATGAAAGTAGTTGGTAGGGGGCTGAGCCCCGGTGGCGTAGTGGTTGTGTGCGGGACTGCGGCCCACTGGGTCGGAGGTTCAATTCCAGCAGTGGGGCTGGGCCTCCTCCTCCCACCACCGGAGAGCAGTGATGCCCCCCCCCCAAAAAAAAAAGGAGAAGAAAGAAAATAAGTCCATAAGTTGACTACCTGCCCTGTACCATCCTAGTGCAAGATTCTTTATCTGGAACTTGCAAAAAAGTTCTAACTTGTCCATAGGCTTTTATCTTTGTCCAAACCCAGTGTGTGCCACCCCCATCCCTTTGGCAGTCAATTTGGTCTTAGTGGCCTTAAAGCAGGTCAGACATTGAGGGCCCTCCAGCGGTTCTTCATCTTCCTCAGCCTCAAAGTCCCAAACTAACCCACAAAGGTCCACATGGTGGGTGCAGAGAACCCAGAGGGGGCTAGTAGCAGGCAAGACGGCAGGTCATCAGGACTACAGGAGAAACCCACAGAAGCACCACCGGCAGCTTGCTGCTCTGCAGTCCGGCATGCTGTCTGCATTCCCCTGCCCTTGTTTGTAGGGCCTTTCCTGCCTGCAGACGCAGAGGAACAAGTCCACAACTTGAGAACGCCACTGTTTCTTGACAGTGACTGAAGACTGAAGAATTCCTTCAGAGCTGGGAAAGCATCAGATCTGCCTGGGCGGCCTGGTTAAGGTGTGTCAGCCTCAAGCTTGCGTGGGGTTGGAGGTGAAACAGCTTAACATGAGGTCTGACTTGCAGAGGAAAGAAAGGTTCCAGCTTCCTGGCCAGTCTCTTAAGCTAATGCCGCTAAATGCCAAACTTCCTCAGAAGAAGAGTCCCCTGTCTCTATCTTGACAGGGAACACTTCAACCCATGGGTTCTAAATCGCACACTTTCTCCCCACCCTTCTGTCCTCTCCTCTTGCCCACCTTTTCTTCCTATTTCTCCCTTCTCTTTGCACCCTCTCTTCTTCTTCTTCTTCTTCTTCTTCTCCTTCTCCTTCTCCTTCTCCTTCTCCTTCTCCTTCTTCTTCTCCTTCTCCTTCTTCTTCTTCTTCTTTGCTTCCTCCTTCTGTCTCTCCTCTCTCTTGCATGCCCCACCCATCTCTCTCAACCTCTCGCCATTGGCTCACAGAAGAAACAGAAATCTGCCAACCCACTGTCTACCCAGCAGGTGGCCGTGGCCATCTCATCCAGACCTCACAGCAGCCGTGTGCACTGGCGATGGCTTTTCCACACATAACACCTGAAAACATAGGTCCAAAGAAGTCAAGCCACTGGCTCCATCTTGTGCCGCCGTACGTCTGGCCCTAGTACAAAGATATACGGAGAAGTACCTGCACAAGGTTTACCTGAGATATTGACATGTGGTGGCAGAACTCTCACCGCGAGGGAAGCTGTGTTCAAATCCTGGCCCAGGCACCTCCTGTGCACCCATCATTCATCTGCTGGCCAGGGGGCGGCGGAGGGCCCAGAGTTTACATGTTAGGCTGCTGGAGGGTCTCTGGACTCAGACCGGAAGAATGGCTTGCTGATCCGCTTCTGAGCAGCAGCCGATGAGAACCCTATGGGTCACAGGGTGGGAACGGCGCCAGATCCCCGCGGAATCTGGGACAACTCAACCGGTGCCTGCCTCCACCACAGAACATGTCCACGGGTTGATAATTGCATAAAGCCACAGGATGAAGGGAAAGAGAAGCCATAGGGGCAAGGGAAGGACTGAAACCTGCTCACGTCCTCCTGGTGAGGGAACGGCTGGACCCCAGAGGCGCAGTTTGACCCACGACACACTGGGCCTCCGTGAGAAAGAAACGGGACGCTCTGCTGTGAGAACATGGCGACGCTGACAGGTTATCTTTTAAAGAAAAGCACCCAAGTGCAGGGCAGTGGACATAGTGTGCCACCAAAAAAAGAGGAAAAATAAGAATGTTGAGCCATACTCTTTGTGCATGCATAATCATCGAAAAGGCAACAAACAATCTGCTTTGGGGTTTTATTTTGTTTTGAATGGTTATCCCTGAGTAGGAAATGGTGTGAATAGGAATCAGGATCAGATGAGAATTTCTGTGGCTTTTCAAATATAATTTTGATCTTACTGACAACTGAAAATTAAATCTAAAAAAGTAAAGAGACAACCAAATCCTTGCGACAGATATGCCCAATAGCCTAGCAAATGAATCCAAGCTTCACCTTCTTGGTCATCTGACTGAGAGAAAGACTCCTGGGTATGGAGATGAGGGGGGACCTGGTGACCTCCAAGCTAGGTGGGAGGGGGCCACGGGCGGGAGTGGCTGAGGCAGGGGAAGTGAATGTGGCAAGAGTTAGGCAATTCCTGTGAAAGGTCTGGAAGGGCGGGGAGGATAACAGGAGCTGGGAGATGATGTTGATGAGCTCAAGGAAAGGTTCTCTCAGGCGAAGCCAAGAGGTTACCCACAGTGAATAATTTGACGTGGGTTTCACCACATTGCACAAATAAGCTCTTGATGGCCTTGCTTGCTACTCTCTGTCAGGAATTGTACAAATGGAAAAAAAAAAAAACCTTTCGCTCCTGTAGGAAGGGTCTGTGGGATTAGGAGAAAGTCAATGCCAATCACACCAAAGTCTTTGATGTGTTGTAAAAAGGTGAAATTGTTGCCTCAACCAAGCCCATATGAGAGAAGTATGCCAGCCGGTGTGATCCCAGGATTCTAAAGAATAAAATCTGAGCGGAAGGAGGGCGTGGTATCAGACCTTAATTTGTGAACATTTGGCTGCAGAAAGCTAGGGATGATAGTGAAAGCCCAAAATCCAATTGCAGATTCTCCGCATAGGTTACGGTCTCCAGCGACTCCTCTCTCACCGGAGTTTGAGGGACACAAATAGCCTGCATATGACAGAGACCTTTGTAAAGTGGATTATGATAGATGTCGTAAGTTTAGTCACTCAATTTCCCTTTTGACCCACTTTTAAGTTGCTTCAGTTTTTGATATCTTCGGCTCTCTTTTCGATTGAAGCTTTCCAATATTTTATTTAGTCGTTGTGTGGGGGAGTATTGTTTGCTTCCTTCCTCTTTTTTGTATGGTTTTCTGTATAGGAAGTGAAGCATAAGGAGATCTATAGAGACAGTAATTGGACAGGGACATGGAAGGGAAGGATGGGGGGAAACGAGGGGCTAACAACGAGTGTGAGAAGAAAATGCGCTGAAATTGATGGTGGTGATGACAGCACAAATCTTTTAATATGATTGAATGATTAGATTGTATGATATGTGAAGCATATGCCAATAAGCTTTTTTTAAAAAATGTGAAATTGTTCACTGCAGATTAACAAGTAGGCACAGCAAAGGCTAGCAGCTACTTGCTCGTTTGTTAATTCAACACTGGTGGAAGGGCCCTGTGGACACTCCTGATGACTGAGGAAGAGAATGAAGGGTGGGGGGTGATGAGAAGAGTGACCCTTGAGAAATGGCCATGAGGGTCCCTCCCAGAAGGAGCGCTGACAGGATGGGTGGAGACATGAGGGGAGGGGTCGGGAGGCAGGGGGAGTTAGAGAGTGCAGGGGACATGGTGGTTCTCTGAAGAGAAAGCAGGTAATATCGTCGGGTCCAGCCTAGCCTTGAGGCAGATTGAGCGTTGTAGCAGACTTCATCTTGTTTGGATCGACTCTCAACGTTCCTGGAAGCAGGAGTCAAGGGTCAGAGAGAACAGACGTCCCTTGGAGAGTAAGGGGTGCCCCAGCCCAGCCATGGACTTTTCTGTCACCCCATACGTCGTGAGTGAAAGTTGCACACCGAATGAGAAAGATTCAAGACGGTCACAGTGCTGGTGACAGATATGCAAGGGCGCACGGATCACCTGCAGAACAAACAGCTCTGTCTCCGCAGAAGTACAGCCAGGATGCTCCTTTGAAGTGAGCCTGGAGGGAGGGTGGGACAGAAAGAGGGAACCAATCTCAGGGTCTACACACAGCCTCCTCTCTGGGGGACGGACAACAGGGAAGGGAGTGAAGGGACACATTGGACAGTGTACGATATGAAAAAGTAATGACAGTTTGTCAATTATTAGGGGTTCATGAGGGAGGAGGGAGGAGAGGGAAGGGAAATATGGGAAACTGATACTGGGGCCCTAAGTGGAGGGAGGATGTTTTGAGAGTGATGATGACAACAAGTGTGCAAATGTGACCTGCATGCAATGGATGGATGGATGGATCGTGATGGGAGTTGTATGAGCCCCCAATAAAAGGGTTCATAAAAAAAACAAAGGAGGGGGAAAGAGGAGCTTATGCCAAGGACTCAAGTGGAAAATATTTGGAAAATGAAGGTGGTAACATGTGCACAAGTATGCTTGATACAAATGATGAATGGAAAGAAAAAAAAAGAAGTGAACCTGGTAAGACTTCCTCTCATGTACCTAGATCTACTCAAGGAATCGGGAGAGATCCAACCCTGCAAAAGGACATCCTCCTTAGTAAAGTCGAAGGATGGGGGAAAAGAGGACGGTCCTCCATGAATGGACGGATGCAGTGGCTGTCACCAAGGGCTCTGACGTAACAGTAATGGTGAAGACAGTGCAGAGTTCCGTTCGATGACACAGAGTCACTCTGACTCAGAACCCACGGAATAGCACCTAACTCTAACTCTGGAGGCTCGAGAAGGATGTCGGAGAGAACACATGGTCCAGACTGTCAACCAGGCCCCAAAAGAGCATGCACTGAAGTGTGCATGGCTGCCTTTTCTCCTGCCCTCAGGACACCTCAAGACCCCCCCCCCTTCTCTTCCCCACCCAATTCACCCCTTCTCCTTCTTACAACTTCGCTAGTTGACTGAGCCCAATCCTGCCATCTCACCTCGAAGACTAGGCAAATCAAGGGCCCCGGCTCAGTTTGAGCGTCCTTGTAAGAGAGGTAGCACCCCTCTCTCCCAAGGGAATTCCCAGCCTCCACCAGCAGACAGGTAAAAGCATGCATGTACGGAATCTTCTCCAAACTGGGATTGAGGGGTATGCGGAATTGTTCCACGATCTGCAGTCAACACCCCACCTCGCCCAGGACGCCGTCCCTTCCTCGTTGTGGAAGCGTCCGATAGTCTCTGGGGCCTGTCATGGCTAACTCCGGTGCTAACTTCTGCAGTTGGGCCTAGTCACCGCTGCTCAGGGGATGGCTGTGGCCAGAAGTTCGGGAAAGCTCTTTTGAGGTGAAGTGAGGTCCCTTCACGTAGGGGTGGGAATGGAGGGCTTTTACTTCGAAAGTCAGAGGAAACGTGGATGTGGGCTTTTCTTGCCATCCCACCCATCTGGGACGTGGCTCTGCCTTTTCCTCTCTCTCCTCTTAATGTCTGCTCAGAGGTCTCCGGGGGTAGGGTCTGTGATGATGAGGAAGATGGATGGTGGTCCGAGGGGACCCCTGAGGGTGAGGGCAGGGAGACAAAGGAAACAGCTATTTGGGACAACTACGTTTCCTACCTTCCTCCCCAACACCCCCGCCTGCCCAAACCATCCCAATACCCTAATTAGTCCGTCCCTTAGGTCCCTGTTAGGCAGGCCGGCTGAGCGCCCAACTCCCCGGGGATCAGCCCCTTACCCCCGGACTAATCAGTCCTTCACGCCCTGAGCGCCTGGGCATGCGCATGCGCACACATGCACACACGCAGTCATTCTCTCCCCGCGCTCCAGGCCCCGCTCCAGCCTTCAGAGGGTTAATGTAGGGTGGTGCTCGACTCCCCCCATGGAAGACCACCCCCCCTCCGCCATTTGAGATGATGAGAAAGTTGAGGAGGCGCATGGAAAGTTTGGGAGGTTCTTTCCAATGGGGGGGGTTCCTCTCAAACTTGTGGGGTCAGGGACGTAGAGCAAAGGGTGAAGCCATGAGTGGGGTGCGCTCTATGGCACCCCAAGCCCTTGGATTAGTGCTTCTCTGTCTCCCATCTATGGTCACCATTCACCCCAACCCAGACCCCCTCCTCCTCCTTATCTCGATGCCCCCGTCCATCTCCCCACCCCCTACACCCCCGACACCCGCACTGTCAGCCCAAACACATGATAAATTGCCCTGTCAACAGAATTCATTCAGGGACCAATTAATTCCACAGAAATGAACCAGGAGCCATCAGTTGCTGAAAAACTCTGAGTGCAGGGAGCAGAGGGAGGGGGTGCAGGCGGAGGGTGGGCGGCAGAGGAGGGGACGGGAAGGCTGGGGAAGTTAGTCTGACAGAAATTGGTCATTTAATGCTTAAGTGCACGCTAGACAGCCCTGTCATCGCCCGCGGCCCCCGCGCGGGATTAATTATCGGAGGAGGAGAGGGCAGCCCAGCCCAGCCCAGCCGTCTGTCACCAACCAAGGCTGGAGTCACCCAGGCCTTGGGCCACCCTGGGTCCATTCCAAGTCTTCAGGCCTCCCGCTCCCCCCTGGCTTCTGCGTGCCCCTAGATCCCAGCCCTCGGCCAAACCTCCCTTCTTGGGTTCTCAGCGCCACTTAGTCATGTCTTGCCATAAACTGACCCAACCGGGAGGCCTTCTTGACCGCTTGACTGGCTCGGGTCGCAACGCTCTCGGTCCTCGCTGTCATTACCTTCAACCACCTTGAGGAAGGATGTGTGTGGAGCTCAAAGCCTGGCCATGCAGCCCATTGATCTTAATCTGGGGGATGGCGCCATCGGCCCCCTCAATGGCTCAAGCCAGAATCTCGCCAATCATCTTGGACTCCTCCCACTCCGTCAGCCTGTGCATCCAATCAGAACGCAAGGCCTATCAATCCTCTCCCCGCAGACAAGCCTCCACGCCATCCCCTTGCTTCTCATTCTTCTCTGGCCCTACCTGAGGCTGAGTCATCCTCGGCGCGGCCAGCTGCTCTGATTCAGGCTCTTGGCCTGTGGTTCTGGTTAGAAAAGCCAAGAGCATCCTCCCGCCCCGGGACCCACTGTGTTAAATTCTTCAGTGGCTCCCAAAAGGCTTTGCGGAAGTTCAACCCCCTTAATTTGACTCACCTGCCCCAAACCTTGACCTCTGGTCCAGCCTAGCTTTGCCTTGGGCAAGCTTCCCCGGTGGTCAGTCCCAGTCCCACATAGACTCTCTATTCCAGCCTTTACATGTGTTCTTCTCTCAGAAGGAAACTCCTCCATCTCTACCACCCACCCCCACCTCCCACTTGAGTCAAGTGACCAGACGTCCCACTTGTTCACAATTGAACAATGTCCCGCGGTGTTTTAAAACTAAAATAGATATATCACGATATTATTTTTGCATTCTATGAACATTTTTGTTGCTCCATATAGACCAAAATTTTCATCAAAAACACCCCCCCTACCCTCCGGTCAATGGTGTGCCACTTAAAATGTGATCACTTTACTTGAAGTGATTGCTATCCTTCTTTCAGATCTCCAAGTAAAGGGCACTCCCTCCAGGAAGCCTCCTCTGACACCTCTGATGTACTGGTAGAGTTCCCAAGCTCCCCATTCATCACCCTGATAAGTACTTGTGCATGCTCTGTCTTTCTACCAAAACGTCTACCAAAAAGTCTCACAAAGACACAGTCCACGTCTTTATACTGGCATTGAACGTCTAACAAACACACATTGTTTGTTGAATGGCTCTCAAGCCCTGTCAAGGCGTCCCCCTAGCTTGACTCTGGGGCCAGACCTGCTGGTTTCCCAAGCCAGTCCTCTTCCAGCAGTTCAAGGCAAGTGGGCAGGGCTTGGAGACATAGGAAGTCCTTTGGGAACACTTGTGAGGCCATCAAGCTGGCCCCAACCAAGTATCAGGGTTGGGTTCTGATGAGGAAGAGACTACTGTGAACTGGAGGGGGGAGGGATTGGAAGTCCGAGACGTCTCTGAGGCAGCAAGTGCGGGGCCAGGAAGAAAGATGCTCCGTGCAGAGATATGGGTGAGTTGGAGCAGGGAAAGAGACAATTGGAAATAGAACTTGAGACAAGTTCGTAAAGGCATCAAATGTCAAACTGAGGCGTTTGGCCTTTTTCCTGCCCTTCATTGGAGGTCCCTGGCTGCTTCCTTTGCTAAGTCACTTCTGGGCAGTGATGGGGGGGTTGTAGGGAAAGTTTGAGGCAGGGACATTGTTAGAGGCTAGTTAAGCTATGAGGAAGCAGGAGAGAAGAAGAGAGGGCAGGAAGAAAGGAGAATAATATAGACCTGTGGGAGGGGGTTCTGTGCTGGAGAAACCCTGGGAAACAAGATGAGCTGGGTAGGCTCCATCTCCAAGCTCCATCTCCGGCCCAAGGAAGAAAGACTGGTGGCAGTCTCCCTGTGGTGGTCAATCTGCGAGTGAAGAAAGGGGTTTGGGGAAGGACAACTGTGTCCAAGCATTGTGCTCCAAGGGGCTGGGTGATCAATGGGACCATCAACAGGGAGAGAGGCTGGCTTCGAAGTAGACATGCTGAGAATGACATTGAATGACACTAGGTGAGGCAGGCCTGGCAGGATGTCCAATACACGAATTAGAGGCAAGTAACCCAAGGGAGTGAGTCGGACATGGGAGATAGACTCTCTGGCTCTCGCTCTGGTACCCCCTCAGATTTGCATTGCAGTTTGAACAGACCAATGCAGTTCAAGGAAACAATACGGAAACACAGTGATCCTACAGTAATGAGATGCAATTGACCGGGAGACATTGGGCAGTAGCTGACTCCTGGTCACCGGCTCCAATAAAGTTTCTCATTCCACCAAAATCATCATCATCATCATCATCCAATGCAGAAAAAGTTGTATCACTCAAAGGTGCAAGGGATAGTGCAGGGCTGCCATGGTGCAATCCAGAAATAGGACAGTTTACTGATATCAACCAAGACATAATAGGCCAACTCACAGGTTAGCCATATGAGTCTGTACCGTGATAGTGAGATAGTGATAGTGTGATAGTCATGTAATCAATGACTGTAGTGCTGGATGGCTGCAATGAGGCACATGACCCAGAAACAAAATGGCAACCTGACAACGTAATCACTTTAACACAGGGACCATGTACTGAGCTAATGACGATAACAAAGCCTTCACAGTGGTGGGGAGTCAGGGAAGAAGGTGTAATGATCAACCTAGGCTCTGGGGCCCTAAGGCTAGAATGAGAATGTTAGTTCTGGATCTGGAAGGAAGTTCTTACAGGAGGCTGCAGAGATTTGGAAGCAGCAATCTAGGACCAAGAAAGGAAGTTGAGAAGGCAAGAGATGATCGTGTTTTGTAAAATAGAGCACCCTTCTGTGGGACTGGCCTAGGATCTGAAGAAGGCAGTCTTAACTGTGAGAGACAGCTGAGTGACCGCAATAGCATCCATAGTCCAAGGGTGTGCCTGCACGGCACCAAAGCCTCCACTCCTTCAAAAGTTGGACGTATGGTAAGTGCCACTTAGCACATATAAGGTTCCTGGGCTCATTCAGGAAAAATCAGTGCTCATTCCATGATGCTCACCTTCCCATCATGACCGCTGAAGACAAAGCAGGTGCATTAGCAAATGTGGTGAAGAAAGCTGATGGTGCCTGGCTATCAAAAGATGTAGCATTTGGGGTCTTAAAGACTTGAAGATAAACAAGTGGCCTTCTGGCTGAGAAGCAACAAAGTCCACATCAAAGAAACACACCAGCCTGTGTGATCATGAGGTGTCGATAGCATCAGGTATTCAAAAACAAAACAAAAAAGTCATATCATTGTGAATGAAGGAGAGTGTGGAGGGGAGACAACTGTAGGCAACTGAACATCCCCTTATGGAAGTTTCATGGGGAGGAGATGAGCCAGTCAGGATGCAGTGTAGCAACAATGAAACATACCACTTTCCTCTAGTTCTTCAATGCTTCCCCCCTCCCCCCCTACCCCGCTATCATGATATCCATTTAGACCAGAGGATGTACAGCCAGACCAGAGGATGTACACCAGTATAGATAGGAATTCGAAAAACAGGGAGTCCAGGACAGATGATCCCTTTAGACCAGTGGCGATACAGAAGGATGGAGGGAAGGTGGGGTAGAAAGGGGGAACTGATTACAAGGTTATGCATATAACCTCCTCTCTGGGGGACAGGCAACAGAAAAGTGAGTGAAGGGAGATGTCGGACAGTGTAAGATGACAAAATAATAATAATTCATAAATTATCAAGAATTTGTGAGGGAAGGGAGGGGGGAGGGAGGGGAAAATGAGGCGCCAAGACCAAGGGCTCAAGAAGAAAGCAAATGTTTTGAGAATGATGGTGACAAAAAACGTACAAAAGCACTTGACACAATGGATGGATGGATGGATTGTGGTGAGTTGTATGAGCCCCCAATAATTGGTTTTTCTTTAAAAAAAAAAAAGGACACAACTACCATTTATCCAATTTGTACCAATTACTAGAGCTTATGACCTGTGTTCTTCCTACATAATGTCATTCCATCCTCCCATCCTCCCCAGGGGGCGGAGGGAATTACTTCTCTGTTTTGGCCATTAGGCTAGTGAGACCCAAAGAGATGAACTTATTTATCCAAAGTCACATAACTCATCAGGGGTAGAGTAGACTTCAACCCCCTCCATCCCTTTGTCTTTAAAGCACATCCAGGTCCTGGCCACTGAGAATCTCTTTCAGGAAATGTGCACCCCTAGGAAAGAGATGCACCAGAGAGCAGGCCGAGCAGAAGATAAACATGCAAAATATTCCTATACCATAAGTGCTAGTAAATGTCCTTGTTAAAGTAGATAAATATGTATAGAATAGACAGCTATTTATCTAAGAAAGAAATGAGGACTACGAAGGAGTATACTTATTTGCTTACACTTTTTTCTAAATGGAAAAATAAACCAAAACCTATCTTTCAAATGATCATCTATCAGAGAAGGAGAAATCCAAGTGGAAAAAGAAAGATGGGATGTAGACATCACTGAGGGTACTTTAAAGATTTCACGATAGAACCATGCAAACATTTCCTGTAATAGTACAGCAGGATTAAGGAAATGAATAAGCAATCCCTAAAAAAAATCAAAAGCAATGTAAAATAATTGAGCCTGTCTATGGAATTGGTGTCATAACCCCCAGAGAAAGAACCCACTTACTGCCATCAAACTGCTTCTGACTCACAAGGACTCTCATCAACCCTGTAAGACAAAATACAACTGTCTTCATGGGTTTCCACGACTGAAACTTTACTGGAGTAGAAAGCATCATTGTACTGGTCTGGGTAGACTAGAGAAACAAATCCATAGCCACTCATCCGTATCTGAGAGAATAGTTTATATACAAGAGGAAATTAGCGTTGAGAAAACATCCCAACCCACTCCAGTCCAAGCCCACAAATCTGATATTAGCCCATATGTCCGATACAAAACATACGCCAATGCAGGACAGTCACAGGCCAGTTGATAGAAAGTCTTTGGATCCAGTGGCCTTGTAAGTATCTCAGCCCTGGCAGGGTTCTCTCCATGGCTTTTCCAGCTTCAGAGGTCTGGTTCCATCAGGGTAGGTCCATGTGGCTTCCCCTTCAGGATGTCTCACGGGAGTCTGCCTTGTGTCTTGTCAGTAGAGCATGTCCAAGGGACTGAGTGTTGTCCATAAAAAGTCTCCAAAAAAGTGAACCAAGAGAATAGAGTCTCCCCCTCCAAGAAGGAATGACCACATTTCCCAGAATTCCCAGGAGAAGGCCATGTCCACACAGAGGTCTCATTGGTTATCTCCAGATTGACAAGATAGACTCCACCCCTGCACTCTTCATTCTCAAATCAACACCAGATGAGGTGACTACCACCACCCTCTTCCCCCCACAGAGCAGCTGGAGGTTTCGAACTGCTGACCTCTTGGTTAGCAGACCACCTTGTAACCCACGACACTGAAATGAACCACAGTCTTTAGGTAAATGGAAGCAGCCTGGTCTGGAACAGAACATGTACAAGGTGGATCTGGAAATTGTACCATACTAAAAAGGAAGAAAGCTAATAGAAAATTATATTTTTAAAGGCTTAGGCATCAGTTAGAGACCTCTATTGACCAAAAATGAGACGACCGAGTACTAATGAGAATATAACTGTAATTGATTGAAGCTCATCAAATATATTTGAATTCATGGGCACTTGATTACGCTTTTTAAAAATAGCCCTTATTAGTCTGCTCGGGAGAAATCTAGAAACTCTACCTATTTGGGGTGAGGGGACTACAAAGAAAGAGGGGGGGAAAGCACACATTCCTATGTATTTTTTTTTTATTTTATTGGGGGCTCTTACAGCTACTACAACATTCAGTACATCATTTGTATCAAGCACATTTGCACACATGTTTCCACATACATTTCCCAACATTTTCCACTTGAGCCCTTGGT
>PVJH01044353.1:0-13055 GCA_004026705.1 Nesogale talazaci | reverse complement strand
CTGAACCCCGAGCCTGTGTGCATCTCACTCCATTGCAAGGCTGTGGCCCCTCCTCCTGGCACCATTTCTTTCTGGAGAGGAGCTGGGGCCCACATCACCACCCACACTCACAAAGCCCCCCAGGCCTGTGTCACGCCCCTTCCCATCCCCCAACCTAGCCGTGGGGCGTAGTGGCCATTCGTGCCTTGATGTCTGTTTCAACTCATGTCCTGTCACACAGTGCGAAATGCGCCCCGAATCCATGCCATCTTCGTGGGCGGTGAGTGGTGCCTGGGCGTCCATGCTTGTGGCTTCTTGCCTTCTGACCACAGTCTGCTGTGTTCATTGGCTGGTTTTGGAAGTACCGTATTTTTCGGACCATAAGGCACACCTGACAGTAAGACACACTGTGGCAGTCATGTACTCTTGTGTCAGTTTCAGGATTGGGAGTGTAGGGGTGGAGTCTAGCCTGTCAATCTAGAGATGGCCAATGAGACCTCGGGGTGGGCGTGGCTTTCTCCTGTGAATTCTGGGAAATCTCGCAATATTTCCCCTTGGAGGTAAGAGATTCACTGACTCAGTCCTTTGGAGGCTCCAGCATGCTGCTAGACCCTGAGCCCTGGAAACTGGAGGAGCCATGGGGAGACTCCTGCCAGTGCTGAGAAGCTTCTATCACCACTGGGTACACAACACTCTGCACCCATGGATCTGTGATTGTCCTGGCGTCATTGCATGTGCTTCATAAGTCTGAAGAGGATTAATGGATTGGTATGGAACATATGGGTTAATATTGGACTTATGGACTTGGACTGGACTGGGTTGGGATGCTTTCTCAATGTTCAATTCCTCTTGTATACAAAACTCTTCCTTCTATGCATATGCATGTTTATGAATTTGTTTCTCTTGTCTACCTGGACTGTACACACACTCAGGTTTTTTTTGAGGGGGGGGTGGGCATCACTGCCCTGGTGGGAGTAGGAAACCCAGCCTTGCTCCTGAAGAGCTGCTGCTGGATTTGAACTGTCAACCCTGTGGGGGCGCAGTCTTGCATACAACCACGACATCACCAGGGCTCAGCCCACCCACTCAGTTTTTAGAGCAAGAAAACAAGGAGAAGATATTCTGAACCAAATAGTACCAGTATATTAAAATGCTCTGGGCACCACATCTTTAGACCAGAAGACACGCCCTTCCTTGTCCGCCCCCCCCACACACACACACCCAAAGTGGGGGGAGTACGTCTTATGGTCAGAAAATAGGGCACATCACCAGGTTTTTCCTCCCACTCCACTAAAACCTACCCACCACGGGCAACCGTGCTAGTCTTTGCAATCCAGATGTCAAAGCTTCCAGGTCAGTTCCCAAAGGCCCCACTGCCAGAGAGTCCAGCCGGATGACCAGTGACACTGGGGGACTGGGTTCCACTGCTCCTTGGGGGTCTCTGAAGTTGTAAGTATTTCCAGGAGCAAACTCTCCTGAGGTGGGTTTGAACTCACAGACTTGTGGCTTCTGTCCAATGGCTCACCCCCTCCCCTCCCAGGGCTCCATTCCAGTCTCAGAGCGACACACAGATGACCATCGGATCACAGGTGGCCGACACCTGCGTTGCCATCGGCCACTCTTTGTCCTCTTTACTCTCTGGCTTCCATCCCCCAGGACCTGGCCCAGGTCTGCCTCATTGTACTTGCTCAGCAAAGGAAGGCTGAACAAACCGTCAGGAATCACATCTCTCCAGGGCAGCCTTGCAGACCCCTAGCCAGGGGAGGAGGGATTGAAGGCAGGCTTGTGCAGCTGCCCTAACAACAACTACTCATGACCTGTTGGCCATGGTCCTGGATCCAGCCTTGCTTCCCTCCCTCTTTCTTCTGCCTCTGTCCAGGAGGACAAGGGGGGGGGGGGGGAGAGAGAGAGAAAGAGAGAGAGAAAGCTGCCTTTCATCCACATGTGCACACATCTCCCCAGGAATTTTATTCTGTTCAGAGCAGAAGCTTTGTCAAAGTCGATGTGAGATTTAATTGCTAAACTGGTATCTCTCTGGTGACTGTCCCCTCACTTGTCACACTCTTTCCTCTCCCCTCGCCAAGTTCAGTCTGCTTCCTCTGGCTGTTCAAACCCTGCAGGCCCCCGTCTTCCTCCTCTGACTTTAACCACTCTAGTCCCGGGTGGGACACATGAGAGGGAGCCCTTCCTTCTGAAGTTCTCCAAAGTGTCTGCTTCCATTAGCACAGACAAGGCTTTTGAAAGATGTCAAGTTATGAACATCATTTTTGGTACTGAGCTTTTCCGCAACGGTCTCCCTGCTCTCCGATGGATGGCAAAGGATAACCCCCCAGGCTGCCGAGGGTTAAAATGACAGCCAGGAAAAGCCTAAGTGTCTCTGGGGGACTCGTGGCTGGCTGAGACAATTGATTAGCTTGGCTTAGTGATCTTTCCAGCAATATTCAGGAGTGAAATTATTATTGCTGATTAGGCTGTTTGTGTGTGTGTAAGAGAAAAAGAGAGAGGTGGTATGAAATGTGAGACAGAAAGATTACAGATTTGATTTTCCTAGAGAAACAGAACCAATGTGCTGTGTATATATACGTATGTATAAACATGTACCCATATACTGAAGCGTATAGATAGGAGGGGATTGCCTTGCTTCACCAAGTCTCTCAAGAGGGTATGGTCTTACCACTGTTCGCATCGCTCATTTCAGTAGAAAATAACTGTGTTTTGCATCGCCGACAGGTCTCCCCCTTCTCAGGCTCCAGCTTTCACAGGTCCCACTGTGGTATGTGTATGCATAGGAGTCCCGGTGGCATGCTGGGCTGTGGACGACAAGGTTGTCAGTTCAAACCCACCAGCCGCTCCACAGGAGAAAGTCGGGGCTGTCTATTCCCACGACGAGATACAATCTCAGGAAACCTGTATAGGGCTGCTATGAGTGGGATGTATGTAGGCTCCATCCCCGAGACTGTAAATCTTTATCAATAGCCTCATCTTTCTCCAACTGAGCAACTGCTGGGTTTGAATGGCTGACCTTCAGTTAACAGCCCAATACACATGCAGAGAGAGGCAGAGACCACAGACAGAGATATTAAAATTTACCTCAAGAGATTGCCTCCTGCCACTGTGGGGCTGGCAAGGCCAGACTCCAAAATCAACAGTTGAAACTCGCCAACCGCTTCTTGGGAGCAAGAGAACGCCGTCTGCTTCCCCGGAAGGAGCCCTGGCAGTGTGTCGATTCCCCACTGTGAGTCCCAAAGTCAGCAGTTTGAGCCCGCCAGCAGTTGTGTAGGAGAAAGGTCAGGTTTTCTGCTCCCATGTAGCTTTATACCCTAAGAAACCCAAAGGGCACTGTGAATCAGAAGGGGCTTGATGGTGATGAGATTGGGTTTTGTTTTCGTGGTGTTGTTTTTTCCTCCCCTAAAAATGGACAGCCTTGGAAACCTTACGGGATTGCACTGAGCCAGAATCAATGCCGTGGAAGTGGGGTTCCCCCCTTGGGGGTGAGAAGGGAGATGGGCAAAATATTGAGCAATAAATAAAGGAAGCCTCAAGAGAAGATGGAAGGAATATGTAGACTAAACGTTCTTTTAGAACAGGTCAATCTCTAGATTTTTTCAGAGGTGGCATGCCATCAAGAACCCTTCCGTGGTCTTAAAGGAAGGAAGAAGTCCAAGCTGCCCTGCAGGATTTGACAAACAGCAAAAAGTCCAGGAATGCCCACTGGAAAGTTCTAGGAAACTGGTGCAGCACTGGAAGCACTCACTAGTCTCTGCCAAGAATCTTGGGAGATACCTGTAGCTAGCTACCTCACCAAACACCTGGTTGAGATCCACATTTGTGTCCACACAAAAGACAGGCGACCCTGAGAATGCAGAAGTTGTTGAACAATGTCATGAATGTCACATGCAAGTAACATGTGGCTGAGGGTCATTTTTGAATGGTTGCCACATTGGCAGGAAGCTGCCAGAAACCCAAGGTGGATTCGGAAGAGGCTATGGAACAAGTGACATCATTGCCAACCTCAGATGTGTCTTGACCGAAGGCACCGGATACCAGGGAGTGTCTAATGCACCATGTGTTTTATTCATTATGCAAAGGCATTTGTGTGTATGGAACGACAGGTAGCATGGAGGAGAATGGGGACTCCATAATGCATCATTGTGCTCATGTGAAACCCACATATGGACCAAGAAGCAGGTGTTCAAACAACAAGGGACTACTACACGGCTTAAAATTAGGACTGACACATCCCCACCCCTCACCCCCCCAGGGATAGGAACAACAGCATCATGGGTTAAGGGAGACAATGGTCAGTGTAAGACATGAAAAAAAGTTTTTATAAGTTATTAAGGGGTCATGAGGATGGGAATCAGGGAGAGTGGAGAAAAAGAGGAACTGATACCAAGGGCTCAAATAGAAAGTAAATGTTTAGAAAATGAGGATGACAACATAGGTACAAATATGCTTGAAACAATTGATACATGGAATGTGATAAGAGCTGTAAGAGCCCCCAGTAAAATGATTTTGGGTAAATAACCAGGAAAGTTGTGCTGTCGTGTTGTTGTACTTTTACCACACTGATTCAAGCTATATGCTGAGCGGATAATTTGAGAAGCTGGACTGTGCAGACAGCTGGACAGCATGTGGATGGAAGAAAGGTTCATTCATCATCCACAATGTGTAACAGAAAGGAGATGGGACTTGAGGGACGTACTGATGAGCATCAAAGATGGCAGTCTTTGGTCTGGGTTATAATTTGATATAAAGAAAACCGAGATTCTCATCATTGGACCCACGGGCAGGGTCAGGATAAACAGAGAGAAGACTCAAGTTGTCAAGGAGCCCTTCTTGGACCCACACTGAGTGCCCAGGGAAGCAGCAGTCAAGAAGTCAGACAATCACATTGGGTACATCTGCTACACAAGACCTCTTTTAAAATGCCACTTCCAGAGCTAACGTGCCCCTGACCCAAGGTCGAATATGTATTTTTAATTGGGGGTTCATACAACTCTCATCACAATCCATACATCCACCCACTGTCAAGCACATGTGTACACTTATTGCCACCAGCATGCTCAAAACATTTGCTTTCTACTTGAGCCCTTGGTGTCAGCTCCTCATATTTTTCCTTCCTTCCCTGCTCCCTCTCCCTCATAAACCCTTGATAATTTATACATTATTATTAGGTTGTCATACCTTACACTATCAGGCGTTTCCCTTCACACACTTTTCTGTTGTCCATTCCCAGGTAGATCCTTGTAATTGGTTCCCTCTTTTTACCCCCACCTTTCCTCTACCCTCCTATTATCACCACTCTGACTACTACTCCTGAAAGGATCATCTGTCCTCGATTCCCCATGTTTTCAGTTCCTATCTGAATCAGTGTACATCCTCTGGCCTAGCCAGATTTGTAAGATAGAATTGGGATCATGATAGTTGTGGAGGAGGAAGCATTTAAGACCTAGAGCAAGTTGCATATTTCATTGTGACTGCACTGCATCCTGACTGGCTCATCTCCTTCCCGAGTCTTTTCTGTAAGGGGATGTCCAGTTGCTTACAGATGGGTCTTGGGTCCCCACTCTGCACTCTCCCCTCATTCAAAGTATAGTATTTTCATATACATGTGGAAACGAGACTGGGGAATAAATAAGACTGGGGATGAGTTAATGCATTTGACTTCTGAAGTTGACAAAGACTTGAAATGGCACAAGACTCTGGCAAGAACAAACAAATCTGTCTGGGAAGAAGGGAAGCCAGAAGGCTCCTTAGTCACTGGGACAGCGAGACATCACTGCATTAGCAAAAGGGACTTGTTCCTGGAGACTTGTTCCTTGATAAAGCAGAGGGCCAGTGGCAGAGAAGACCTCGTGAGAGGGATTGACACAGTGGTGGCCACCAGGGGCTTCCGCATAACAGTTGTGAGGGTGGGGAGGAGGCGATGGGGTCTTGTCCTGTTATCAGAGGGTTGTGACGAGTCCACACCAGCTCCATGGCACCCAACAACAACAACAACAAGTAGTGTGAGGCTAAATGATTTCCATGTCTGGGGATCTTGGCAAAGTGCTTTGGTTTCATGGTTAAATGGGCGTTAGAGCCCATCTCCCCAAGCCAAGTTCATCGCGACTCTGGAGGACAGAGCACAGCTCCCCCTGTGGGCTTCTGAGACTGTCAACCTTTTCCAGGAGAAGAAAGCACCATCTTTCTGCCACAGGGCAACTGGCAGAATCGAACCACTGATCTTATGGTTAACAGCCCAACACCAAACCCACTATACCACCAGCTCCTTACAGTCAAGTGAGTTGTCTGTATCTGTCCTATCCTAGTGGTGACCTTGGGCAAATTCCCAGACTCGGGTTTCTTCTCTGTAAAATGGGGGTGATGAAAGCACCTCCCATAGACTAATATTGTTCTTGTAGCTAATATTTTTAGAGATCACTTATTTGTATACTATTGACACAGATACACATCACAATGCTTTTTTATACTAAACTCTTTGCAAAGTACTATTTACTTTGTAGAATACTATAAAGATTACTCCTTGGATAAAGCTATTAACAAAAAAAGTAACTGTCAGTGGTAGACAACATTCATATTTGGATAATGAATTCTAAACTCTATAAAATGTAAATAAAAAATAAAGTGTTAATTTTTCTCTGGAGGAAAAAAAAGCACCTCCCTTGTTGAAGGATTGTGGTGATCTAACAAGACTCGTGTTAAGTTTACTCTTGGAGAGTAAACGCTCAGGTGTGTAGTTGTTGATGATGATGATACTTTGTCTTTTGTAATAGATTTCCAGGATCCTATACCTAAAAGGTAAGAAGAGTAGACATTGTCAAAATGTCTACCATCCTTCCAAAGCTCTCGCTGGACAAATGGTTTACAAAGACAGCAGTAGGTGCTGCTTCTGAGGTGCTTTGCAATGTCTCTGTTAGCCCGTGTGGCTTTAACAAAAACACTCTGCAGGGTGTGTCTTTAAGGGACAGAATTTATTATCTCACAGCAGCATGGTGCTGTGCCCTCTCTGTGTCTCAGTGAGAGAAAGATCCTTCTTGCTCTCAATCAGGTTCTATAGCTCCAGGCGTCTCTTGACCTGGAACCAGGTCCTCATGTGGTGGTCCCCTGTCCCCTCCCCTGTGTATCTCAATGGGCCCATTTTCCATTTGTCTTCAAACTGCTCTGAGGTGATTAGATTTTGGACCCAGCCTGGTCTCATTAACTTAAAAAAAGAAAGCCTCTGTTTCCAAATAAGGGCACGTTGACAGAGACAGCATACAGGGTATTTTTTAGGGCACACGATTTAATCCCAGCACAGGTGTCAATAAGACAATCCTACTTTACAGGAATGAAGGTATCACAACCATCTGCAGTAGCGTTTTCTGATGATTGCCTTCTGGGGACTTGAATGGTCCCACGCCGCTTGCTTCTCATGACAATCTGCTCTCGGTAGCCTTATCTGGCTGCAGACTTAAAGCCCAGGTGTGAAGCTTAGAAGTGGCTGCAGTGGGTTGCCTTGGTCTCTAGTGGTCTCACTGGAGTGCATTTTCTGCAGAGAGATGGATGGCTCCTCCCTGTCTGGCGTATCTCAGGGGAGATTACTTGTCCTCTACTTATTTGATGGGGTATCTCTAGGGAGCACTTAGCAAGCAGGCACAGTAGGAGCACTTAGGAGAGGCACAGTAATTTCTGACGCTTCCACAGGGGCATGGCTTGTGTATTGCAAAGGGTCTGCAGAACTGACCTCATGCTATTGGGGTGGGGATGGAGGGATTCTGTATAACTAAGGCGTGTGTGTGTGTGTGTGTGTGTGTGTGCTGAAAGTATTGGGTCCACCATTCAAGATTCCCTTCTTTCCTGTCTGTGGCTGAGAGTCATGTTGAAGGACCATGTAATTACTGTTTATGGTGCTCGGGGATCCTCAATTGAGGACACCCTCCTGGAACGATTGGAGTGACTTCTGCCTTCCGATGTCTAGCAGCCACCACTCGTTGGAAGGCACCAAGCTCCTCTGTCAGCCCAGAGGATAGGATCGTCAGGTGCATACCAGTCCCTGCACATCTGGATGAACCCATGGGCAACAGGAATGGGCCAGGGCTGCCTTTCTCCTGTGGGCTCTCCTGTGGATGGAAGCTCTGGAGCAGAGCCCACCAATCAGCAGTCCACAGCCCCGACGGGAGAAAGAAGTGGAGCGAAACTGCAGAGGCAGGAAGTGAAGGTCGATGTGTCGGTGCCGTCCTGTTGGTTCTGACTCGTATGGAGCCTGTGGACCTGCCAACAACAGCACCATCCTCATAGCAGCGCCTATACTTGAACCCACTTTTGCAGCCACCGTGTCAACCATTCTCTTTCACTGCCAAGGATATTTAGATAAAGTTTAAAGACATGAACAAAAATCGATAAATTATCCAGAGTTTGCAAGGGAGGGAGGGGGGAAATGAGGAGCTGATACCAGGGACTCAAGTAGAAAGAAAACGTTTTGCAAATGATGGTGATGGCAACAAATGTGCGTGGCACCCTGCATGGATGGATGTTGAAAAGAGCTGTGTGGTTCCCCGCTAAAATGATGAATTAAAAAAGGAAACATGGGAAGACAGGAGTCCCGTAGAAGATGTGCCTGACACCGAGAACTGTCGGCTCGTACAAGCTGAGATCCCTGCGTCGGAGCCAGTGCCTCGCCGACCTTTCATCAAGTGTACGGGTTTGTTTGGGGTGCCTCGAGCGCCACTCTTCATCTTGTGCCCCTTTCTTGGTGGGCTACATGTACCTCGTCGTTGAAGGGAGGGACAAGTGGTTGCATTGTCATGAAATCTTTAGGTTCTCTGGACTGAACAGATCGGAAATACCTACCTTGAAGATGTGACTCTGTACTGATGTTGTTGGACCGTGCTGTGGAGGTTGACAAACTGTTGATGGGAATAAAACTGGTTTGGCTGACAGTGTCTTGAACAAGCTGGGGATGAGTGTCTTGGTCTTGGAAGGCTGCTACCACAAACTACCAGAACCTGAGTAGCTTCTTAACAGAAAAGTTCTGGAGAGCAGGGTTAGGGCTATTGGCTGTGCTGGTTCCTTGAGAGGCTGCGTGGGAGAATTCAGTCCACACCTTTCTCCCAGCTCCGATCTCCCCAAGTGTCGCTTGACTTGAAGTAGCAGTGGTACACGGTAATCTTCTGTCTTTTGGCCTCTTGGTCTCTCTATCCTCTTTTCTGTAAAGACACTCATCATATAGAAGGGAGGCCTATTGGGGTAGCAGTTCGGGGCTTGGCTGCTAACTGAAAGATTGGTGTTTAAGTCCAGGCAGGGACTCCAACAGGCGCATTGCATTAGGTAAATCTGCTTCAGAAGACCTCTGTAGAGTACTGAAAAGCAAGGATGTTATGTTGAGGACTAAGGCGTGCCTGCCCAAGTCTTGGTATTTTCAATCATCGCTTAAGCATGTGAAACTCAGAGATGGAGCATGGATGACTGAAGAAGAATGAAGGCTTTTCCAGTGTGACGCTGGAGCACGGGGACAGTACTGTGGACTGCTAAACGGAAAGAAGTAAGGTCCGAGTGTTCCCGAGAGGCAAGGCTGGCAAGCCTTCATCTCACATACTCTAGAGCAGGGGCCCTCAACAAATCGATCACGATCTGCGAGTTGATCACAAATGTAGTGGGCGTAGAGCTCAAGGCATTGAAAAAACAGATGTAAGCCTATCATCAGTCCCGTCACGTCACTGATATACAGCGCAGACAATCAGATGCAATCTTAGGTGTCAAACGCATGTGCAAAACAACTGCACTGGTGCAGCAAAACTGACACGCTAAGTTATCACCAATTTTTAGACCTTAGTGTTTTTTTTTTCTCTTAAATGTAAGAAGGGGTATTAAAATGAGTGGGTCAGCTGAACCAAGTAAGAAGACAAAAACATGTCGCAATGGGAGATTTTGACCCTACAAGCTGGCATTCAGTTGAAGCCCAGAGCGCATGAACAGTTCTGACACTTACTCCCAGGGGGAAACAGCCAAGCATGAGAAAATGTGCTACCTCCTTGACTGCATTATTCGGCTCTACTTATTTATGTGAGTCAGCCTTTTCCCACATAATGATTATTAAGCCCAACTACCGTTCCACCATGATTGATGATCATTTGGAAGTGTGCTTGAGACTGGCTGTCCACAGTTACTGTGTTAACTATGCATCTCTGGCTCATCCCATTCAGTGCAAGTCATACGAGTAAACTCAGGTCATGACAAAAAATGTGCATGGGGATATACCAGGTACATAGACATACATTGTACATATAAAGAATTCTCAATGCATGTGGAGTAAATGGAATCTATATATATTATATAATGTTTCATACTTTTGAAGATGGCAGATCATTTTGACTTGATCAATTTATAAGAAGCTCGCATGCTGAAAAACTGTGAGCACCCCTGCTTTAGGTATGTTGTCAGGAGAGACCGGTCCCCAGAGAAGGAGGTCATGCTTGGGAAAGGCGAGGGACAGTGAGAGAGAGGAAGGCTCTCGAGGAGATGGGTGGACACAGAGGCTGCAACGATCGTGGGGGTGGTGCAGGACTGCGTGGTGTTTCTCTGTGTTGTGTGTTGGAACCAACGCAATGGAACCGAGCAACCACAGCAGCAACAGGGCCTCTGAGCCTGATGGCCTGATGGTGCGCTCCCCCAGGATGGCCACCTGGACAACCCTTGGGAGATGTCGTCTTCTGTCACCTGGAGTCACTATGAGTGAAATCAACTGGACACCCTGTCATGATAACAGTTACATTAGGATGATGACTCACTTATTCCAATAGAATTAGAAATCTAAAAGGGAAGAACAGGCTCAGCGTATCTGAAATAACGAAAACAATCCAAGCTTTGAGTTGTAGTCTGAAAGAGTCCATGGGCAAATTATTGCTGATGCAGGAAGCATCAAGAAAAGATGGAAATGATACAGGAAGTCACCGTACCAAAAAGAACTAATCAAGAGTCTATCATTTTGGGAGGTAGCATCTGAGCAGTAAGCAATGTGCTGAAGGAGGAAGTTCAAACCGAATGCATTAGCCACCAACAAGGCTCCAGGAATGGATGGAATAGCCACTAAAATGTTTCAACATGCTGATGAAGCACCGGAAGCACTCACTCGTCTATGTCAGTAAATTTGGAAGTCAGCTACTTGGCCAAGTAACTGGAAGAGATCCATCCTTGTGCCCATTCCAGAGAAAGGTGTCCCAACCAAATGCTCAAATTATATAACAATATCATTGATATCTGTGATAGGTAGGTTTAGTGTGTCAACCTGGCCAGTAGGAACATGTGGAATTAATAGGTCACCATTTGATTGGCGGGTAAAGAGCTGAATGGCTTGGCAAGCCCTGCCTGTCTCTCTTTGCTCTCTGGTGATTGGACCAGTTTGGGATTCTTTAGTGAGTTCTCAGCCTCAACTTGCAACCTACACTATCTGTGGGGCATGGATCGTGTCACTGCAGCTTGAGGTTCCTTGAGACCTGAGCTTGGGACGGTTGAATTCTGTCATCTGACTGACCGTTGGTGACCCACCTTGCTGTTTGCTGCTTCTGGCTGGACTGACTGCATTGCTCTTCGGAAGATTCAGCCATCTGCTTTCTTGACCTTGCACTGAGCAGCCCTCGTGAGTTGAAGGACTTCTACTATATTAACTCTTTCACAGAAGTGAGTTGAACTGAACGCTCTGTACCACTGTGTGGACTAATTAGCTATATTTATTTATTTATTGGGGGGGGGCATCACTGCCCTCTGGCGGGAGGAGGAGGCCCAGCCTTGTTCCTGGAGAGCTGCTGCTGGATTTGAACTGCCAACCCAGTGGGCCGCAGTCCCACACACAACCACTACGCCACTGGGGCTCAGTCCCTAGCTATATGTATATATCTATAGCTATCTACCTGTCTATCGTCCTGGTTTTGTTTCTCTAGAGAACCTTGTCTGGCACAATATCTCACACAGATTTTGCTGAACATCCTCCAACAATGGATGCCATAGTATACTCACTGACAAGTAGCTTCCAGAAGGTCAGGCTGGATTCAGAAGAGAACGTGGAACAAGAGATACCATGGCTGATATCAGACGGATCTTGGCTCAAAGGAGAGAAGACTAGAAAAGATGTTTATTTGTGTTTCATTAACTATGCAAAGGCATGAAAACTGTGTGGACCACAATAAAGTGTGTGTAACCTTGAGAAGAATGAGAATTCCAGAACGCTTCATTGTGTTCATGGAACTTGTTCATGGATCAAGAGGCAGTCAGGGAAGCAGCACAAGGGAAGACTGCGTGGTGTAAAATGGGTTACAAGTGAGCGTTAGGGTTATTTACTGTCCTGATACTTGTTCAGTCTGTACACTGAGCCAACCATCAGGGAATCTGGCTCATATGAAGAAGCATGTGGCAGCAGGATTGGAGGAAGGCTTATTAACAACCTGAAATATGCAGATGACACAATTTTGCTTGCAGAAAGTAAGGAGGAATTGAAGCCCTCACCGATGAAGATGAAGAATTACAGCCTTCCGTATGGATTGCAATTCAATATAAGGGAGGCCAAAGTCCTCACAACTGAACCAACAGGTAACATCATGATAAAGGGAGAAGAGGTGGAAGCTGTCGAGGGTTTTGTCACGCTTGGAACCACCGTCGATGCTCATGCCGCAGCAGGCCTGAGCTCCAAGGATGCCCTGCGTTAGGTAAATCTGTTTCAGAAGACCTCTTTAGAGTACTGAAGGGCAAGGACATTACTTTAAGGACTAAGGTGTGCCTGACCCAAGTCGCAGTGTCCTCCCCGGCATCATACGGTTGTGGAGCAGATCATTGACGGAGGCAGATTGCGGAGGAGTGGATGCATTTGAATTGTGCCGCTGGCAAAGAACGTTGGGAGTCTCGGGAACTGCTCAACGGACAACCCAAACAGGACGGGAAGCAGTCAGTCTTACATACACTGGACATGTTGTCAGGAGAGACCAGTCCCTGGAGAAGGCTATACAAGAGCGGCATCGGTGGGCTCAGGCACAGGAACAAGTGTGAGGATGACACAGGGCTGTCCAGTGTTTTGCTCCGTGGTGCACAGGACGGCGACGGGT
>PVJH01044352.1:0-12958 GCA_004026705.1 Nesogale talazaci | reverse complement strand
AGCAACAAGGGAGAAAATACCACCGTAACTGAGGGAGGAAAGTGAATATTATCAGTCATGGGACAAATCAAGATCAACGAATGAGTGTAGTTAGAAAAATAAATACATCTCTGTGCCACCACAGATTTAAGAACTGCTTCAGATCAAAGAAGACTTAATGAAATACAAAATGTAAACTGAAGTTTTGTGATAAAGGGCATGATTGAGACAACTGCTGGAACATGAATGGGATCTGAGGATTAGATGGTAGTAATCTGTCAGTTTTAATTTCCTGAACTTGAGGTTTAAATTCGAGTTATGTAGAAAAACATTCATGTGTGTAGAAAATATTTGGTAAAGGAATATCATGTTGAGAACTAATTCTCAAGTGGTAAGGGAAAAGTAGATACTTTTATTTGTGTGCATCTTTTCTATAAATTTGAGACTGGTTCGATTTGTAAAAATTGGCTAAATTCAAGCAAATTCCAACTTAAAACTCCAACTGAAATTTCATTAACTTATAGATTCAACCTTAAAAACAAAATAATGCATTTCAAAGCAACCATCCACTCTGACAGAGATGTTTATTTAATACAAGGCAAAGATCAGCAACATTCATAGATCAACAAGAAATTTTGAGGAGAAAAACAAACAGAGGTAATCTTATAACCCAGTAAACTCACTCCTAGATACAGACCTAAGATAAATGGAAATATACGCCCACAGAAAAATTACAAGAAAATGTTCATAGCAGCATCATTCATAATAGGAAACAAGTAGGAGCAATCCAAATGTTCATCAGCTGATGAAATAATAAACAAAATACAGTATATTCATACAATGAAATATTATTTAACTATAAAAAGGAAGTAAGTACTGACATGCTCTACACCACGTATGCACCTTGAAAACATTAAGCTAAGTGAAAGAAGTCAAGCACATTTTAAACAAGATGAAAGATCTTGGTGGAAAGGCTAAGATTTGTAGGCTGGGCATAACAAAAGCAGTAACTCCAAAACCCAGATCCATTTCACCAAGCTTTTAATCAAGCACTACCATCTCTAAGGCTCAATGGCTACATCCATTAAAAAAAAAATTAAAAGAAGGTGAGGACTGATGTTTCTTTATAATTATTATATGTAGTAGTACATTTAAATATCAAAATGTTTAAATAACGATGTGCAAGAGTAAAGGTCTGAAATATCCTGACAAAACTGCAAATCCTCACACCCAGCATGGTCTCCCAAGCACTCCATCAAATTGATCACACACAACTCACACCATATCCCCAGGAGAAGTCCGAGCTGCCTTCAGTAGAGAAGCCTGTTCCTGTGCAACTTGGAAAAGCAGACCTTGAATTCCCAGTGTCAGCTGATGTTAAAGGTGATTCTTGTGTGATGTCAGATTCACTAAACACATAATTGGAAGCAGAAAAAACAAAACAGAAAAATCCTCTTATTTCTCAAATTTCTACAAAGTTTATCAAATAATACATGCATATATTAATAAAGCCACAGGAGCAATAATAAAGAACTTGAAATTTAAGCATCATTAATTTTACATAATTTCTATAGAACTGATGGCAGCCATTCTAAGTAAGACTACTAATAGTGAGAAAACACTGCATGAGTCCACTACTCTCAAAATAAACACCAGAACGAAAACAGGCTTCTGCCCTCAGGTTATCCAATCTGCCAAGCAAATCATAGAAAGCCATGAAGTCTACACATGTCCATGAAGTCTACATCGCCCCTTCTATACGTACATCTTAAAAGTCACGTTGGCAGAGGAGAGCGCCCCTCAGCCAGGGAGAAAGGAAGATGACCATTCAGTCGCTGCTGAACAAAATTGTGCTAAGGTCACCTCAAATCAACAGACACTCCTACCAGAGGGACAGGCAAACTTACAAGAAAGTCAAGCCAAGAAGGGGGGAGAGAAGCCTGAGTATCTCAGAGAAGGCAAGTACACTTCTGCTGGTAGGTAAACAGGGAGGGGCACACTCTCCAATTAGGGAAAAAACACACCCAACTTTAATACTAATATGGAACCCAAGGGAAGAATATGCCGGGGACTATGCTCCTAATTACATACTTTCAATCTAGCTTCTAACCACTCCTTGGTGACCCAGGCAGGCCATGTACTACAGATGAGGGAGTCTTTAAACTCTTCTTTGGAGGGGCACAATATCCTATATCAGCCACACCAGAAGTACTAGACGTGGAAACCCTGTAAAGTGAACTGGACTCTACCTCAAATTCACCTGTAGCCCTTGGACTTAAAGCTGAAACTATGGGACTGAGCCCCGGTGGCGTAGTGGTTGTGCGCGGGACTGCGGCCCAGTCGGATGGAGGTTCAATTCCAGCTCCACGGAGCAAAGGCTGGGCCTCCTACTCCCACCACCTGAGGGCAATGATGTCAAAAAAAACAAAAAAGAAAGCTGAAACTATGGAGAGTGAAAAGAAGCAGACAACTATTGTCCCAACAGTATAGAATGGGCAGTCACTGTCTTTGCTTGGATATCTTGCCTTGAAAGTTGGGCCTGGATTATCATATATTTATGACCTTAAGGTCCTCTTGCTTTATTATGATCTTTATTAATCTGAAAGGCATGGTTCTGCCCATTAACCAATATTGAAAGCTACTTTATCACCACCCCCCACTGTTTGTGTAGTGTCCAGTCACTTAAGAGTTTAATTAGAATCAGTCAACAATTCATGTATTGAGGTTCAGTCAGCCTATACTTGTATAATGTGCTTTACTCAATTGTGTTTTAAATTCTGTATGGAGAGCTGCTGCTGGATTTGAACCGCCAAGCCAATGGGCTGCAGTCCTGCACTCAACCACTACATCCCTGGGGCTCAGCCCACATTAGTTTGTTTTTTTTTTGGGGGGGGCCTTACTGCCCTGGTGGGAGTAGGAAGCCCCACCTTGCTCCTGGAGAGTTGCTGCTTGCTGGATTTGAACCACCAACCCTGTGGGCCGCAGTCCTGCGCACAACCACTGCACCTCCTGGGCTCTGCCCTACAAGTAGCTTTTAACGTAAGGTCTGACTTGATGCTCACCCTCATGAAGAGGTTGCTGAAGATATGGGTACTGTAGCAAAGTGTGGAGAAGAAACTAGATGGCGTCCAGCTACCAAAAAGAACAGTATCGGGGTCTTAAAGTTTGTCTTTAAACACGCAGCCATCGAAGTGAGGCATCAATTAAGACTACACGGAAGGCGTGAAGCAGTCTGTGTGATCCAAAGGATTACAAATAACATAATCTACATCCAGAGGGAATGGTATCAGAGCTGTCACTGTTAACACCTGGTTGGCAGAAGGGTACAGATGACAGTGGAAGCCCAAGTCATTTGCAGGGTCCACCCAGAGATTCAACCTCCAGTGAATCCCCTCTGACCATAGTTGAATAGTGTTATCAGACAGAGTGCACTGTAAAGTTGATTATGGTACATAGTTAGGTTGAAGTGTAATATATGATCTCCATTTGGACCCATTTTAAAGTTGTTTCAGTTTAAAGGGGGAGGGGGGCACTCCAGTCAGTCCCCTGTGGCCAGAGAGGGGATGGGGCTTTTTATCCCACAGAGTTCTTTGGAAAGTGGATTATGGCAGATGTAGTCAGGTTAAATCTTTTGGTAACAGTTTTATTAGCACTCCATCTACATATCAGACAATCCAATAAATCAATCCTATTAAGAAGAGTTGTACAATTATCACCACATTCAATTCTAGAATGTTTTCCTGTTTGGGGTATACATTGTTATTCATGTAATTGTCTTTTTCTAATTGTAGTATAACTATACATGCAAATCCCCCAACTTCTACATGTATAAGTCAGTGCCATTGCTTATGCTTTGTGTTGTACAACCATTATGGCTATCCTTTTCCAAATTATTCCACCACCATTAACATAAACTGAATGCCCCCTAAGTTTTTTTTTGTTTTGTTTTGTTTTTTGTGGTATCACTGCCCTGGTGGGAGTTGGAGGTCCAGCGCTGCTGCTGGATTTGAACCTCCAACCTAGTGGGCTGCAGTTCCGCGCCAACCACTACATCACCAGGGCTCAGCCCGTCCTCTAAGTTTTGTTAAAATTTAATACTTTATCATTTGAACTCCCCTTTGAGCTAGGACCTTTTAAAGTTGCTCCTGTTTTTAATATTTTATGCTTTCTTTTCCATTGAAAATTTTGTTTTTATTATTGTTATTGTTAGGATTTTTGCTATTGTTTTAGATTTTTTTCCATATATGAAACCCAGGATAAGTAAATAGATAGAAATAGTAAAACAGGCTGAGCCCCGGTGGCGTAAGGCTGAGCACTGGTGACGTAAATGGTTGAGTGCGGGACTGTGGCCCATGGGCTTGGCGGTTCAAATCCAGCGGCGGCTCTCAGGAGCTGCGCTGGGTAGCTCCCATGACCACCAGAGGGCAGTGATGCCCCCCCCCAAACAAACAAACAAAAAAAAGAAATAGTAAAACAATAGTTATAGCAGGTAATATTTACTCAGCATTGTGTAAAGTTATACATGCTTGCTTGATTTCAGTTATATTCACAACATCCTATAAAAGATACTATTGCCAAAGTTAAGTACTGTACTTCACATTAAAAAATGCCTATTTAATTTTTGCCAACTACCCACCCCATTATTTTCCTAAGAAAGATACATCAAGTTTCCTTTTCATTGTATTGACTTCAACTAGTGGCTGCGGTTATTTTACTTAATCTAGTCTCTGGAATTTTTAGAAACTGCTCAAAAACAAACATGTTAGAGGTGAATGTCATCTTGGGGCCAAAAAATTAGTCAACAAAGTCTCCTGTAAAAAAAAAAAAGTCATCCTGTGATTGGCCTGAGACTTCAAGGTGAACAGCTGTTTCTCATGGTTACCACGAAACCTGAGTTAATATAAAATAAGTATATGTGGCTCCCCAAAGTATAAACTCCAAAGTAAAAGATATATATTCCTTATGTATTCTGATTTCAAAGAGAACACCACAAAGACAGGCTGTAGCATTGTTAGTCTCCTCACTGGTACCTTCTAAATAAACTTCCCTTTCTTCCTCTAAGTTGGAGCAAGTAAACTGGCTGCTGGCTTCAGGGTAAAGTCTCTACAGTTCACACAACACTAAGAAGAAAGAATTACACTGTGAAAGGAGCAGATCTAACATAAACTAATGGTCTCACATAAAATAACATGATTAGAGTTCCATGTCCAAATGTTGCACCAACAATGCTCAATATGGTTATTGACTTTAATAGAAACATATTCGATGATTTAATTTCCAATTACCAGGATCTACAAACTCAAATCTTTGACTTCTTGATCATAGTTTATCCCTTAATTAATTACAATTATGATCAAAATAAACATAACCAGACTATCTTTATCACATAAACAGGAAATTAAAGACAATTAATAGAATTATATGATTTACCTGTAATATGGGAGGCTGGGGTAATGTGGTAGCTATATAATTGTCAATTTGAGAATTAAGCATGTAAGGGTAGAGTCCAGCCTCTCAATCAGATCACAGCCAATGAGACCTCTGTATGGGCATGGCCTTCTCCTGAGAATTTCTGGTATTTCCTTCTTGAAGTTTAAAGATAGTCTCTCTCAGTTCATTGCCGTGAGACATCCCTGAGGAGAACACACATGGAACTACCCTAGTGCTCTGAACCGGACAAACCACATGGATGCAACCAGACTTCTGAAGCCGAAGAAGTCACGTAGAAACCCCTGCCAGTACTGAGATGCCACTTGAACGAATGCCACTTGATCCAAAGAATTTCTACTCGCTGTTTTGTCATCGTTCCGCATTTGGCTTCACTGCACGTATCTCGTGAGTCAGAAAGGACTTTATAGATTGGTATCAGGCATATGGGCTAACATCAGACTATGGCCTTGGACTGGACTGGGTGGGGATGTTTCCTCAATATTTAGCTACTCTTTTTGTTTTGTTTTGTGTTGGGGGAGGCAGGTATCACTGCCCTCTGGTGGTCGTGGGAGCTACCCAGCCTTTCTGCTGCTGAATTTGAACCGCCAAGCCAGTGTGCCATAGTCCTGCACTCAACCGCTACGCCACCGGGGCTCGGCCCTTAACTACTCTTGTATATAAATCTCTCCCCCATATACATATAATCTGGTCTACCCAGATTAACACAGTTAATGAAGCTGAAATTCACTTCTGGAAATTTCTCCTGGAGATGTACACAGTATATGCATGAATATGCTATATCAGAAACTATTTACTTTATTTCATCACATTTGCACATTACACAAATGGTTGTGTTATTTGCAAAGTCATATAATATATATATTTTGCCACAGGGTGGGAAATAATGACAGAACCAGGATTAACAAGCAGATATCGGAACCTAGCAAGCCTACCCTACTAACCACTACTTCAGACTGCTTCTCACACACTAGCCTGTGTGACCACGAGATGTCGAAGGGATCAGGTATCAGGCACTATCATGATCCCAATTCTACCTTACAAATCCGCCCGCTAGCCCAGAGGATGTACACTGGCACAGATAGGAACTGGAAACATGGGGCATCCAGGACAGATGATCCCTTCAGGACCAGTGGTGAGCGTGGTGATACTGGGAGGGTGGAGGGAAGGTGAAGTAGAAAGGGGGAATTGATTACAAGGATCTACATATAACCTCCTCTCTGGGGTACGGACAATAGGGAAGTGGGTGAAGGGATATATCGAACAGTGTACAATTTGACAAAATAATAGTATTTTTTTTGGGGGGGGCATCACTGCTCTCTGGTGGTGGGAGTAGGAGGCCCCAAAATAATAGTAATTTATAAATTATTAAGGGCTCATGAGGGAGAGGGGAGCAAGGAAGGAGAAGAAGTATGAGGAGCTAATACCAAGGGTTTAAATAGAAAGAAAATATTTTGAGAATGATAATGGCAATAAATGTACATTGTGTGCTTTGCATACAATGGAAGCGTGTACGGATTGAGATAAGAGTTGCGGGCTGAGCCCCGGTGGCATAGTGGTTGTGCACGGGACTGCGGCCCATTGGGATGGAGGTTCAATTCTGGCTCCCAGGAGCAAAGGCTGGGCCTCCTACTCCTACCACCTGAGGGCAGTGATGCCTAAAATTTAAAAAAAAAAAAAAAAAAAAGAGTTGCATGAGCCCCTAATCAAATGATTTAAAAAAATACTGCTTCTCAAAAGTTCTAAGTATAAAGGGTTCATGAGGGAGGGGGAGAAGGAGGGAGGGAAAAGATAAGGGGCTGATACCAAGGGCTCAAGCAGAAAGAAAATGTTTTGAGAATGATATGGCAGCAAATGTATGAATGTGCTTGACACAAAATGTATGTATGGAGTGTTGCAGGAGGCTCCAATAAAAGGACTAAGAAAACTAGTTCTAAGTATAATGCTATTGCCACAGATATTCCATATTGAAAGTCAAATAGTATTGAAAATGTGTGGTAAGAATTCTTACTTGACTTGTACAGTCCTAAGATAAAAAGCCTGATATCAATCTGAAGGAAAAAAGCAAAACCTTTGCCATTACTAAGAACAAGCAAACGAGCACAGTTATTACCTTTGAGAACTTGTGTCTTTTTCGTGGCTATCATGTGTCGAGGAGATTTCATCCAATGGCTCTGGAGGGGGATGATGATTAAGACCATGTTTTGCTAGTCCTTTCCTGTAAAAGAGAAAAAGTTACATTTCTGTAAAGAAATAACACCTACTAGTCAGTAACTTGTGAAAATCCTGATTGACAGAGTGGGTTATGTGCTGGGTTATGACCTTGCTAATCTCAAGGTCAGCAGTTCAAACACCCAGGTGGGTTGGGAGAAAGAGGAGGCTTTCTCTTTCCATAAAGAGCTATTCTCAGAAACCCAGAGGGGGAAACCTATCCTTTCCTACCAGGTTGATCTGAGTCAAAATTGACTTTGTCTGCGGCATTGCATTTGGTTTGTATTTATTTGAAGCGATTTCTTTTCTGTAAATTTAACTACAAATTAGCCACCTACTTCTTGTGCTTTAGAACTACACCGTCGTAGATGTACCCTGCACAGCTACACTTTACAATGTAGTAGCTGTTCGCTACTAGCATTTCAAATGGAGTCTGTCAGAATTCAGCTGTAACTTTACGTGTAAAACACATGGGCTTTAAAAAAAAACAACATGAGGGCTGAGCCCCAGTGGTGTAGTGGTTGTGCGCGGGACTGCGGCCCACTGGGATGGTGGAGCAAAGGCTGGGCCTCCTACTCCCACCACCACAGGGCAGTGATGCCCAAAACAAACAAACAAACAAACAAATATGAGCCTTTAAAATCTTAGTATGAAGGCTGAGCCCCAGTGGCGTAGTGGTTGTGTGCGGGACTGCAGCCCACTGGGTTTGTTCAAATCCAGCAGCAGCTCTCCAGGAGCAAGGCTGGGCCTCCCACTCCCACAAGAGGGCAGTGATTGCCCCCCCCCCCCTGCCCAAATCTTAGTATGAAAAGAAGAATGTATTCAATTTTAGTAAGGCTATCTCTACTTGGTCAGCTCATGACCCTACCATTGCACCCTTTGTTTGGAAGGGGTACAAATAGGAGGGTCTCTTTAAGGCAATTGACCAAGGAGCCATCTTCCAAATTTCCTGGCACAGAAGAATGAGAGCTTCTTGCGCTTCGTCACTTGTTGCGACGTTTCAGCTGGCAATTCCATCACCTCCTGGGCCTTTGTTTTTGGCTAATGCCTTCAATGCAGCTTGGCTTTTCCCGTCACCTTCATCAGTTCTCGATCACATGCTACCTCTTGAAATGATGGAACACTGACCAGTTCTTGTTGGTACAGTGACTGTGTATTCTGTGTATCTTTTTTTGGTGCTTCCTGCATCATTCGCTATTTTGCCCGTAGAACCTTTCAGTATTGCAACCCAAGACTCAATGATTATTATTTTTAGTTCTTTCAGCTTAAGATATGATGTATACGTTCTTCCTTTTTTGGTTCCCTAATCCTAGGGTATAGGGAGTTCATCGTACTATTCTCTATATGTCTGGGAAGTACCGCCAGCGTGTTCCTTAGAAACAAAGATAGTGAGACTTCTCATGTACTCGAGCATCTCGTATACTGTGGACATGTGATCAGGAAAGTGTCTAGAACGGACATCATGCTTGTACAAGTCAAGCGACGGAGAAAAAGAAGACCCTCAACAGGATGACACAGTGCCTGTACCAATGGGCCCAAACGTAAGAAAACTTGTGGGGCTACCACAGCACCGAGCAGAGTGTCTGCTGTACTCAAGGTTGTCCACGAGCTGGAACTGACTCATTGGCACCTAACACCTAACACAATCAAGTCTTCATTAAAAAATATTAAGCCACATGTTGAAGATCATTTTCCAAACTTATTTTAACACCTAAAATGTAGAAATGCTAATGAAAACACTAAAGTGACTGCTACAAAACAGATGATAACAACTGAAATAGCAATGACTTTTCCTTTATTGTCATTTAGATGCATTTTTGTCTTCATATAGCATTCTGACTTGCCTATAATGCTATCTATTGAAGAAGTTAATTTGGGGGGCCAGCAGTTCAAACTTAGAGAACAAGAAACAGAGGGTAAATTATTGTGGTTCAATAGGTCCCTATCATCATGCTTTTTTCCCACTCAAGAATTTATTTTACTCTCAGAATATGATAACTACTGATATGTCCTCTATCTGAGGACAATATATTAAATGCATGTTTGGAGCAGGGAGATGGAAGAGGAGCTTGCTCTGTCCACTCCACGCATCGACCTGGTACTGCAGGACTTCTAGGAACGGTGCACCCCCTGGAGGAAAGTTATTTAAAAAAAAAAAAAAAAAAAAAGAACATGAAAACCCAAACGACAGCCATCAAGTAAATTCTGACTCACAGCGACTCTGCATAGCATTTCCAAAGCCTCATCTTTCTTCCGGAGCAGTGATGGGTTAGAATCATCAGCCGGTCGGGGGCTAGCATCCCGGTGCTTAACCCACAGTGTCTCCCGGCTCTTTAGGCTCGCAGTAGTTAAGAGCTCATTCCAGTAGAGATTGTTTTGTTCAACGAAGCCTGGTTTCCTGGGAAATTGTTGACATCCTCTGAGTCCTTACAGTGCATAGGAACTCAACAGAGCTGAGAACAACTGCCCCATGGGTTTCCCTGACTGTAAATCTTTTCAGGAATAGAAAGCTTCATCTTTTTCTCATAGACCATCTGGTGGTTTCAACCTGTTGACCTTGCAGGTAACGGGCCAACACAAAACCCTCTCTTACTCAACAAGCCCAACTGTTACTCCCTGCCCGAACAGCTACTGGCCGTTTCTGCTTCTGTACTGCACGTGCTTGCTTGCAGCGACCAGCTCGGGATCTATCAAAACTGCAACCTTCCTGAGCGGGAGGTGGGCGGGGCTGTTCTCACTTGCTTCTGCAAAAGCTGAGGCAGTCCCTGGGCAAGGAATAAAGGAATATATTCCAAGTCTGAGGGTGCCAAATCACTTGGGTTACAACAGATTGACTCAAGATATGCCCTACACGAATTCTGCCTCGTTAGCATATGAAGGACAATCTCCAAGTGAGATTATAACCACAGGAAGTGATGCTAAAATTCACAGCACATCTTTTGGGGAGACATAATTCAATGGATTAAGAGATGTCCCAGGGGGCTTCAAAAAGTTCACAGGGAAATTCCTTTATCTTTTCATTTCTCTTTTCGTGAACTTCCTGAAGCTCCTTCATATATAGGCTGATGAAATTATGTCTTCTGAAAACATGAAGATAATCACTCCTGTTTTAAAGACTTGTAAGGGGGCTGAGCCCCGGTGGTGTAGTGGTTGTGTGCAGGACTGCGGCCCACTGGGGCGGAGGTTCAATTCCAGCAGTGGGGCTGGGCTTCCTACTCCCACCACCGGAGAGCAGTGATGCCCCCCCACCAAAAAAAAGACTTGTAAGGCTCAAAATGCTTTTCACCTCGTAAAGCATGAATTGCTAAGTAGAAATGCTTCATTAGGAGTGGGTGGCAAATAGTCTCTGAAATACCATGAGCGGTACCCCAGGGAGTGGATTATATGTAGATTCTTATAATTGGGTCCCACTTTTTTTCCCCAATGATTTTATTGGGGGCTCTTACAGCTCTGATAACATTCAATACATCATTTGTATCAAGCATATATGTACACATGTTGCCATATTCATTTCCAAATATTTTCCACTTGAGCCCTTGGTATAAGCTCCTCTTTCCCCCTCCCTTTTTTTCCTGCCCTTCGGCCCCCCTCGTTCCGCATCACTGCCCTGGTGGGAGTAGGAAGCCCAGCCTTGCTCCTGGAGAGCTGCTGATGGATTTGAACCGTCAACCCTGTGGGTCACCAGTCCTGCACACAACCACTGCGCCACCTGGGCTCAGCGCCCCCCCTTTTTTTTAAATGAATCATTTTATTGGGGGCCTCATACAACTCCCATCACGATCCATCCAGACAGCAATTGTAGGCAGGCCACATTTGCACACTTGTTGCCATCGTCACTCTCAAAACATCCTCCCTCCACTCAGGCCCCCAGGAGCAGCTCCCCATTATTTCCCTTCCTGCCCTCCTCCCCGTCCCCATGAACCCTAAATAATTGGGAAGTGGGTGAAGGGAGACATCAGACAGTGTAAGATATGACAAAATAATACTAATTTATAAATTACCAAGGATTCATGAGAGGGGAGCTGGGAGGAGAAAATGAGGAGCTGGTATCAAGGGCTCGGGTAGAAAGCAAATGTTTTGAGAATGATGATGGCAATGTACGAACGTGCTTGACATACAATGGTTGTATGTATGGATTGTGATAAGAGTTGTATGAGCCGCCAATAAAAAGATTTAAATTTTTTTAAAATATCAAAAGCAGTGTTTCAAAAATGCCCGGGGTGTGGGGAGCAATATATTTCATGCTTCAGGCTACAGGCTTCAGACTCAGGTGGATGTACCTGCTGGTGCCTAGCCCCTGTGCCTTGTCCGCTTTACGTCTGGCTGGCTACCTATCTGGGCAGCCTCAACGTCTCTGTATCACATTGTTAGGGGAGGAGTGCGTGCGTCCTGCAGGTAAATAGTTCAGCGCACTTCCCGTTACGACGTTATCCCAGCACTCAGAGACAGACCTGGAAAGGCCTGGAAAGGCAGCGCTGCAGAAAGCCCCCATGCCCGGGGGGCGCCAGGCCCCCGGGGGCCGCATCGAGGAGAGACAGCACGGTGACAAGCCCTCACGCGGAGCTTCCGGAAGGGTCCGGGCCGGGGGGGTGGGGGGGAGAAGAGGGGGTTCTCCACGCCGCCCCAGGCAAGAAAAAGAGTGCCGGGCAGGTGCGGGCGTCCGTCTACTCACAGTTCTAAGCTCTGCGGCGCCGCCTTTCGAGTGTATCTGGAGATCATCCTCGGTTGCAGCCCCGGGCGCAGTCCGGGCGCGCCCGCCAGGGTGGGGGCCTCCGGGCCTGGCCCTCCCGCCGGCTCCGGCCCGGCCCCCTCCCGCCACCTGCCCGCCCCGTCCCGCCCCGTCGCCTAGACTCCGGGCTGCCACCTCCTCCAGGACCCCGCCTTTCCGGTTGTCCGCCCTCCCGGCTGCCCGCGCGGGCGGAAGTGACGTCAGCACCGGTGCGCCTGCCTCAGGCTCCCGCCGGCGCCCAGCGGACAGGCCGGGGGTTCCGGCTGCTGAGCGGGCGTCCCCCTCCTCCTAGGGCTTCCCCAGACCCCAGCTCCGACGCGAGCGGGGGCGGGACGGGACGGGACGGGGCCCGCTGGTGACGCTCAGAAAGGCCGAGACCCTCACCCCCACCCCCGTGGCCGCTCGGGAACGGCGTTTTCACCCGGGAGGAGGAGCCCCCGAGAGTGGCCAGAACCGTAAGAGGACGTCACTTCGTTTGGGCGGGTTGAGGGAGGAACGGTCCAGGGAAGCTCCCCGCTCCCTGCCGACGCCGACGGCTGGCGGCCCGAAAGCACCCGGAGAACCGGCCCTGGGGCTGCGAGGCTGTCACTC
>PVJH01044351.1:0-13067 GCA_004026705.1 Nesogale talazaci | reverse complement strand
ACGGGACCTGAGCCTGTGCTTGCCTCGCGACCTGGGTAATAATCCCTCCCAGGGCAGGGCGAGCGTGCCAGCACGGCAGGCGGTGAGCCAGGCGCAGTCACAGCTGGCAGCGGCGGGGCTACCACATGGGCAGCCTCGGAGCCAGACCAGCCTGCTTCGCCGACGTGCAGAGACGATGGCATGACGTGGAGCCCACCTTTGGGTTCCAAGTGGAGCTGCCCAGGGCAAGGTCAGCAATTGGAAAGCCCCAGGGACTGCATGGGAGAAAGACGGGATTCCTACCCTGGCAACATCTGCGTTTGATACTTTGCCCCGGGCGCTCGGAGCCAGTGGGATTTGTTGTGAGGGGCTCCAGACGGGGAAGACTCCGCTCTAAGGTCACACAGCCGCTACATGGAAGCAGCAGAAATCAGGGTGCTTCAACACCTATGGGCTCTCCTGTTTCACGAGGCCGGGGCCACCAAGCAAGACTTGGGGACAGTCAGTCCTTGGTTGCATGTCACAGGCTGGACGAGGAACCGACCAGCAGAGCAAGGGATGGTGCAACAACGGGGCCAGAATTCCCCCTAAACGCCCTGGGGTCCACATGGCCTCTTCCAGCCAGTCTAGCCCTTGGTTGAAGGCTCTGGGGAACCTGTTTACCAAGAGGCGGCTCTGGCACTGTGTGTTGGTGTGGTACAGGAATGAGTAAAGAACGTGCTAAGTAGGACTGAGCCCCTTTGGCTTAGTGGTTGTGTGTGGGACTGCAGCCCATTGGCTTGGCAGTTCAAATCCAGCAGCAGCTCTCCAGGAGCAAAGCTGGGCCTCCCAATCCCATCAGAGGGCAGTTGTGCCCCCCCCCCCCCCCCCCCCCCCCCCCGAAAAAAAAGAATGTGCTAAGTGGATAAAGCTGAAGTTCCCTCTGGGCAGGAAACTCACAGGAAGAGACGATGGCATCTTTGGTTGGAAGGCTGACTGGGGCTGTGAGGGAGGAACTTTACAGAACAGCGCCATCAGCTCAGGGTCCACCTCAAGCCTGTGGCTGTAGGGACACACCTGACGAAGAATGGTCAGAAACCATTGAAACTAGCCCAGGCAAGAGACAGGGAGAGGGGTGGCGGCTGACTTGGCAGGGCTCTGGCTCGGGTACCTGCAAGGGCTCAATGCTGGGAGTATTGTGTTGGGACTGGGCAGAGGTCGGGTAGCACAGGTGCCGGCTGGTCAGAGAGCAGTAAGAGGAATGGATGGTGGGCCCCCGGAGTGCTGGTGACAGGGAGAACTTGTGTCGACACTGAGGTGGGTTGAACCATGCCTTCAGGAGGAGGAATAGAAGTATTTGCAGCAACATCTATGCTGGCTTCTTCTTGGCTTCATGTTTCTATTTCTTCCTACCAGGCAACTTAACTGTCCACAAATTAGACTACACTGGTTAGATAATCGAGCTGGTTACCAATAATAACAGAGACCAACACATCAACTCCATCTTACTTAAAAGTCCAAAAGAGAAGGGATGGGTAAAGTATATGCAAGTCACTTTAAAAAAAAAGCCCAACCATCTAGCACAGCTGTGAGTTGCCTTGAGTCAGTCTGCAAGCCAGGCATGCAGTTAGGCATTTTAAACATCTTCCCCTCTCCACAGTGATGAGGCAAATATTAGATCCCATTTCCCCCGCCTGTCCCAAACACTGTGATCTAAATGAGAACGTGCCAGCACTTACTGAATCTTATGGTATGCCAGCTCCTAGCCTCCTTATGAAGGATGGAATCTGATGAAGCAAACACTTTGTCACCTCCTGTATCTGGGGAATCAGTAGCAGAATCATCGGTGACCTGCTGGATGTTCCAAGTACTGAGTGGCAAAGGCAACTTTGTAGCCAGGCACACTGGAGGCCAGGCTAGGCCAGCCCCTGCTACACCTGCCCTAAATAATCTGTTACATCCAGTTACCCACACTTTAAAATTCTTACAGGGGAGGTTGAGGTAAGGAAATAGGCTTATTTCCCTTTTAAAAGTTTCATTCGTAAGATTTTTTTGGGCATCACTACCCTCTGGTGGTGGAAGTAGGAGGTCCAGCCCCACTGCTGGAATTGAACCTCCGTCCCAGTGGGCTGCAGTCCCGCGCACAACCACTACACCACCAGAGCTCAGCCCCATTCGTAAGATTTTTTAATGTACTCATTAAGCCATCTGGCGTAAGTGGCTACCCTTGCTAGTTAGTCCCTTTTCCTAATTACGATCCATCTAATTGTTTCTAATAATCCCTACAAAGAAACTAGGAAATCTGAAGGGAAGCAAGTAGTCTCCGAATATATTGTGTCAAAACCCCTGGTCACTGCAATCACTTCCAGACAGCAAATCCTTACAGAAAAGAAGGGATTGAACTTTGGAGGGGAACCCTTAAGTTCAGGAAAGTGGGTATTAAAAGTAAGGGCATTTCCCCCATTTTTAAAAGCCACCTAGAAGGGGCTTCTTAGTCCATGTACTCCACGGGGTGTTTGTCAGCAGTCTTTTTATTTCGTGTAAGTTTAAAATTATTAGAAGACTGGCCAATTACTCTGTCAATTGATCATAATTGGGTTTTTATCTAAACTTCCATGATTCTGCGCACAATTCTCAACCTCTACCCCATTCAAGTTGTGATTTTATAATAAGACAAATGAGATTCAGGGCGGGAAAAAAAGTCAGCTAATACACACAAAACTGACAGAAAAAGCCAATTGTTTTACAACAGAAGTCAAGAGAGTAAAATGTGATGAGGAATAAAAACATTTTATCGGTGTATTCAGAATCACACACAAGGTACCTTTACAGTTCAATTTACTATATAGAAATCATTCAGGTTTTGTATTTTCAGATAAAATCTGAACCGAGATTACAAGATTGTGGGGGGAGGGGGCAAGATTGTTACAGTAATCCAGTACCTTTTTAGCATACCAAATTGAAGTACATAGGTTCAAATCTCAGATTCCTGGCAAACAATCTTTAAATACAACAGACATTTCTAAAAGTTACCAAATCATTCACATGTTGACATTTGCAACTCTGAGCCATTTCATGTACAATAATTTTCCAACAATATATGGCAAAACTGACACGCCAAATAGATCACAAAGCCGAACAGTAAAGTCAAGTACTCCAAGTTGCACCATCTTTAAAAAGTTTGGCATTTATGGGCCACAATGCAGCACATATCAAGAAGGCAGGTAACAATTCCTCCTCGTCAGTATGATTAAAAAAAGTTGCATGGGACTTTGGGATTTTGCATAAATCCCACATTATAGCTTGGATGAGTTGTAGGGCTATTAGATGACAAAGGAGTGGGGTCCTACATTATATTTCATTAAGAGAACCCCTGCCATTTAAATGGGCATTAATCAAATCAAAATCATTAAGCACCTACTGGTTTTAAAACATTGACATTTATTCACCATTCATGATCGAGTTCCTCACACCTTGAAATCAAGGTGTAAAAACCAGCTATGAAGTGCACTCCAAACTTCTCCCCCGTAGCACAGGCAGAATTCACTGTCCATTGGCACCACAGCGAAGTCACATTTCCTCGTGGAAGACAGAAACTTCACATGTGAACACAGAGTAAGTTCGGGGGGAGTTCATAGCCCCTGCCTATGTATTACTGTTGTGACCGAGGTCAAGAAGCACTGATTTTCTAGGCAATTGAACAATACAGATCCTGGCAACAACTGTCAGGCTAGTGATACTATGCCCTTCCCCCACCACTACACGATTTTAGTATGAAAAGAATGAAAAGTTATCACTAAGCCGAACAAATGGGAAAGTAACAAGGAACTAAAGGCATTGCTTTAGAAAAACAAGCTCAAAATCATCACTGCAGTAGAGAAAGTAAAAAAGTACGGTCAAGTGTGCTTTACCCACTGCCCCTTACACGTCTGAAATTAAATACTATTCCGTGCAAAAAGAGCATTCCATTTCTGGATATGGGTGTAGCCCTTCTTTTTAAGTGTTAGTGCTCTGCAGTTTTCTGCAGTTACCACCCTCCACCTTTACTTTATTGAAAGTATTTAATAGATTTCCCATTTCAGACAAAAGATTTGGAAATCAAAACTTGACTAAGGTATTTAACGCATTCTATCTATACAGAAACACCTATTAATTATCACAATTGGTTTATGCAGGATTAACATTTTTTGGTGTTAATATTGTTAAACATCATGCTTACTGCACATCAATGCTCCATAATGAATCAGAACTTCACAATAATCTACCAAACATTTTACTTAAATTACTAATTAAATAACTGAAAAGCATATTGAGCCAAACTAAACTTAACTGGGCAAAACAAAAACAAAAAAAATCCTTCAGAACAGCCCACTTACACACCTATTTCAAAACGACCTTTGCTAAGCTAGCCCCTTTCCCCAAATTTTTAGCCTGAAAAAACAGTAAAATCTACACACAAAAAAATTATTGCAATCATACAAGGGTTACAGTAGGTCAAACACAACAAACACTATGATGCAATTTTACATTTATTAAACTACAGTCAAAGCACAAATTTACACATTCTAAATACACTAAACGTATCTAATGAAGTCACACTGGTCTTCCACTGACATAGGATATATCTGGGTGAAAGACAAACTTTACAAGACTTTTTAAACACGAATCCTTAGTATAAAAACTGTGTACTTGTATGTAAACGGTTTAATGGGGAACCCAATTCATGGGCTTCCATCTCCACTAAGTCATCCATTTTGTTGCATATTTTATTTTAAATGCTTAGGGGTAGGGCAAACTGGTAAATTTAAATCTGGATACATTATCTAAATTTCCCATTAGCCCCGGTGAATTATAATTGAAAGCAGATTTTGTCTGGTCCCAAACAGCTATTACTAATAGTTTTTGTTTTCAAGAGAATTAACAGAATAAGATTGTTCCATTTCTGCCCCCACCCCCACCCCACCCCCACCCCACTGGAATGTTGACCAGACAAGCTTAACCTGCAACTTCAGATCTAAAGAAGTGTTAATGCCTGCTTAAGCTTCAGTAGAAAAGCTGTCTTCTTGGTTCAACTGAATGCAAGAAGGCACAAAGAAGAAGTTCTTCATCATTGTGTCTGAAGTAATTCCAGCATCTTGCATTTCATACCTACCGAGAAAACAATAGGGTGAGTTAGCAGGCACTACCACAACCATCTAACAAATGGACAAGAAAATAATGTCCAACTACTCTTAAAATGGCATACTTTACTCTTAAAGACAAAGATCATCAACTTACCAATCACTAAATGACATCATGTAATAAATAGCTGGCCTCTGAAAATCATTGAAAGCAGATGGTTCATGGAAAGAATCTGCTCCCATGTTATCAAAGATAAGCCAATCTCCCACATTCAGCTCAGGAAGAAGACAGCTTTCCACAATCTGATCAAGCTCATCACAGGATGGACCCCAAAGGCTGCTTGTAAACAGAGGCTCATCGTCCTTGTATTTCTGTAAGGTAGAAAAGGTTTGCACAAACAATTATTTACTCAAGCATATGTAGATAAGAGAAGCAGAAATCTACATTATTTCTGATCCAGTGAATCAAAATAAGGTCTAAAGGGGCGGGGGCATTCTTGTCTGTCCCTGGCCTCCTAATAAATCCTCAGTGGTGCCACCGCAAGGCCACCACACCAGTTCAGAGACTTACTGGGGATCACTAACTCATCAAAAATGGTGATCTTCCCCACCCTAAAAAATGTAGATGCAAAAAAAAAAATGTAGGTGCATATTAAGGTAATGGCTGTTGTAAAGTGTGTGTCTCTCTCTCTCTCTCTCTCTCTCACACACACACACACACACACACACACGTCACTTGCCTTGTGAACCTCTGGAATGGCATTTAAGTCCTCAGACAGCTTACTTGCAAAAGAACCATAAACACCATCATTCATATAATACATAAAGGCTGGTTCATCACTTCCGGTTTTATCTACTGGGGGAGGAAAAAAAAAAAGGTGACATTACAGTAAATGCATATACTTATATATTTATAGGACTACTTTAGTTTTCAAGTTTCTTAACACAGTAAAATTGATGAAAAATATGGACATATCACTTAGCTTGAATTAAGAATTAAATATACATTTCAGCGGGCTAAGCCCCGGTGGCATAGTGGCTGTGTGCGGGACTAAGGCCCACTGGGATGGAGGTTCAATTCCAGCTCCACAGGAGCAAAGGCTGGGCCTCCTACTCCCACTACCAGAGGGCAGTGATGCCCAAAAAATACAACAACAAAAAAAGATAAATATACATTTCAGCAAAGGAATGAGTAAATGCAAGTAATTATCAGTAAATGTAAACTAAAATCACAATACCCACCTCCCCCCGAAAATCCCCCCAAACCCAGTGAAGATATGGAAAATCAGGACTATCACATATACTTTATTAGGCTCACTATACGTAGGTTTTATCTTAAAGACAACCTCCAAAATACAAAAACAAACCTAAGTGAACGTCCTTCAGATTGCTTCAGATTTGCCCATGGTAGTAAAATGGATTGGCAACTCTGAAAATCACCATCTATGTGCTCTAGATTCAAGCAACTGAAATATAGTGAGGATACTCAAAACTAAATTTCCCACTTTTAGGAAAAAGTGTTACAAATGTGGAAAAAGAGTTATCTGTATAAACTCGAATTTAATATAAAAACCAAACCACTTACCATTGAGCCAATTCTGACCCATGACAACCCCACGTGTGTGGTCAGAATAGAACTATGTGCCATGGGGCTTCTCAGTGGCTGGTGTGTGCTTTTTTCAGGAAATGTATTGCTAAGATCTTCCTTTTTAGGCATCTGAATAAATTTGAGCCTCCAACCCTCCCATTAAAACAGCAGAGCATGCTAACATAATTTCGCCATACTCAGAGACATGAGCCTGGAACATTCTGCTGTACTAGTAAGCAGTCCTTATCAGATGGCCTGAAGAGCCTCCCACTAAACAAAAGAAAGTACAAGATAAATATACATATCCTGCAGATACTCGAGTATAAGCAGAGTTTTCCAGCAGACTTTTAATGCAGTTTTTGTGGTGAAATTACTAGGTGCCTTGACTGATAATCTGGTTGGCTTACACTCGAGTATATATGGTAATAAAGTAATAGGAAATACTCTAAGCAACCATGAGTTTAAATTAATGTAAACAAACACCTAAGAACAGACCATTATATGCACTAAGAATGATAAACCACGTCAGTGGTCCCCTTGCCAAAAACCAATCTAATCCTAATAAACTGATAAACCCAAACAGATTTGCGGGGCGGGGGGGGGGGGGGGGGGCGCTTTACTGCTCTCTGGTGGTGGGAGTAGGAGGCCCAGCCCCACTGCTGAAATTGAACCTCCCGCAGTCCCGCGCACAACCACTACACCACTGGGGCTCAGCTCCACAAACAGATATTTGTTTGTTTGTTTGTTTTGGGCATCACTGCCCTCAGGTGGTGGGAGTAGGAGGCCCAGCCTTTGCTCCATGGAGCTGGAATTGAACCTCCATCCCAGTGGGCCGCAGTCCCGTGCACAAGCACTACGCCACAGGGGCTCAGCCCAAACAGATATTTTCTAAAACTTCTATTTTAACAATTTGCAAAAGTGAGGGGGAGAAGCTATTTCCAGATTAAAGGTATGACAAATAGATGTAAATGATGGACTATAATGGACTCTGTAACATAAAAATGAAAAGCCGTGAAAGGATGAAGTTGGGGAAATGGACAATTTTCCAGTCAGCTCTAGTTCAGTTCTGTATCCTTAATAAACATCCGACTTATGTAAGGGTAATTTTATCATTGTTCTTGGGGAAAGGCAACCAAAGGGACCAACGTGCTCTCAAACAGATCAGGGGAGAAACATCCTTTATCTAGACAAACGAGTGGAGCCAACGGAGAACAAGGAACTTGGGTAAAGACCAAGAGGATGTTCCTTGTATTCTTGCAAATTTTCAAAGGCAAATACAGATACTCATCTCTCAGAAACAAACTGTGAAGTGCCCTTTTTGCTGGTTTGACCAAAGATAGGTACAAAACCCAAACCCAACTTAATGCCGGCGAGCAGATGCTGACTCATAACGGGGCCCTAACACAAAACCACACTTAATGCTGGCGAGCAGATGCTGACTCTCAACGGGGGCTATCAGAAAGGGTAGGACTGCTCCTGTGAGTTTCCAAGACTAATTCTTTAGGGAAGTAGCAAGCCCTGCTATGACCCTTTGAAATGGATTAGAAGGGTAATATAAGTGAATTGATTTTTCTGTCTGGGAAAAGCAAATAACCAAGAGATAATAGTAGATCTGTGTTTATTTATTATTTTTTTTTGTGGGCTTCACTGCCTCTGGTGGTCGTGGGCGCTACCCAGTGCTGCTCCTGAGAGCCGCCGCTGGATTTGAACCACCAAGCCCACGGGCTGCAGTCCCACTCAACCACTTACGCCACCGGGGCTCAGCCCCCATCTGTGGTTCTTAAGAAAGATTAAGAAATACTTGGGAAGTTTATTTCTGATAAATCGTCTCCACGGTGACTGGAATTTGCTACTAACAGAAACAAAATGACAGGCCTTTGTAACTTACCTCCTCCAGAGGGGAATCTATCGCTTTCCACGGCTTTCTTTGCAATGATATTAACTGCAAGTGTAAATGCAGAAGACACATAGTAGCTTCCAGGTTCTGAGATGATCTTGATCCCAGATCCTTCAGGAAAGTAGACATCCAATAAAGGGCTAATAACATGATTCACCTGCAGGTTTACATGCAGATTAGGATCAAGACTGAATTAAATAATTCTCAACACAAACACACTGAAAGCTAGTAAGTATTCTAGCATTGAGTAGGTTTTTATAGAACATGAAATTTTTAGCTGTTTCCAAAGTTATCTTTAAGTAATCAAATAGTTTCAAGTTCAACAGCTTATTTTATAAGCTTCAGAGTGGCATTGTTAAAATATACAAATTTCAAGAGCACATAACATGGAAATTACTTTTTCTATGTGCAAATATTAGCAACAAAGGCAGCAAATTTTCAGCAAAATAGTACTTCCTTGACATTACAGAATGAAATGGAGACAAGGATAGGAGTCAGGCCTTACTGTTACCTTTTTATCATAAAATTTTAAATAGCTCATGCATGCTTTAGCTTATCTGACATCTCTGCCACCATGATGGATAACCTACACTTCTACCACTAACGTGCTAAAGAGATCAATTATTCTGTCATGTCTACCCACTAAACAAAGCTTACCTCTTCCAACTGAAATTCCGTTCCTGTGAAGCCTCCACCAATGTCTAATATGTTCATCTTGAAGCCAAATTCTCCCTAAAGGTGATACAAACACACTTGTAGAGCTTTGCCAAATTCTAATAGAACTAGGGACATTGGGAATCCCTTTTTCCTATCCCCTGGGTATACACAGTGTCAACTTACTCTATTCTATCCTTTGGTGTAAGTGCTTAGTGATTACAATACAGGATTGTGCATCTTCTCTCATGGATCTTTATTATAAACATCATTTAGTATTTATTATGCTTCAATCTGTTACCTATAGACATATGCAAATAAAGTACCACATTTCACTGTCTCACCTACTTACACTATGTGACAGACCTAAAACCAAAGAGCAAACTCACTGCCCACAGTTAATGCGGACACACTGTGCCTCTGTCGGACAGAGTGCAACTTCCCCTGTGGGGTTCATGGATGGGAGTAGAAAGCTGAAGGCTTCTCACGACAGAAAGTCAGCTTTGCGTCTGTCATAATAGGCAGAAAAAGGTGGAAAATACAAATCTTCATCTTAGGCCCTAGTTTAGCATACTAAGTAAGGACTTACAGCCATGTCAAACACACATCGAGCATCAGATAGGGCATGGACATATACTTGAGATTCTTTGCAAGCACTCGAAACATGAAATCTGAAAGAAATAAGACAACACATTTAAAAGCAGGCCTTTCTTGTAGTTATCAATTATGGTTCACCATCTGGACACCTTATGTATTCACAAAAATTTAGAGCACTAGGAGCTCTAGCCTTGTTTTTAGAAAAGCCAAAAGCAAAATTTTAGGTAAACTGTAAAATTCTAATAAAGTAAGTAACCACAGTTAAAATAAAAAATATCGGGGCTGAGCCCCGGTGGGGGGCTGAGCCCTGGTGGCATAGTGGTTGTGCACAGGACTACGGCCCACTGGGACGGAGGTTCAAGTCCAGCAGTGGGGCTGGGCCTCCTACTCCCACCACCGGAGAACAGTGATGCCTCCCACAAAAATAAATAAATAAATAAATAAATAAATAAATAATATCAAAGAAAGCTTTTAGAATTTAGGAGTTCATATATCAAATGACACTAAGTTTGTTCTTAGTCCCTCCTCAGGGTTGTTTTGGTTTTGTCTTTTTATAAATCATTTTCTTGGGGACTCTTACAGCTCTTATCGTCATAATCCATACACTGTGTATCAATATCAAGCACATTTGTACATATTGCCATCATCACTTTTAAAACAGTTTTTCTTTCTATGAGCGCTTGTTATCAGCTTTCTCTTTGACAAACCTCCTCTATGGACCCTTGATAAATTATAAATTACTATGATGTTCATGTCTTACGCTATCCACTATCTCCCTTCACCTTTGTTTCTGTGGTCTTTGTCCTCTTCAGGGTAGGGGTTACATGTCAATCACTGAGACTGACTCCCACTTTCTCCCTCAACCTTCCCCTATCCTCATGGCACTGGTATTCCCATCACTGTTCCTGAGGGGTTATCTGTCCTGGATTCTGTGAGTGCGCCTATCTGTACCAGTGTACAGCTTCCAATCTCCTCCTATTTGTAACCTAGAACTGGGGTCATAATAGTGGCCTCTAGAAATAGAGGGAAAAAATAGGCAAAAGGCACTTATAGAGGTCTAAATATGGGAATGTACATATGTAAATATACTTATATATGATGATGGGGAAATAGAACTATGTGCATATATTTATAGGTTCAGTATTAAGGTAGCAGATGAACATTGGACCTCTACTCAAGTACTTGCTCAATGCAAGAACACTTTGTTCTATTAAACTGGCATTCCATAGATAAAGTGGGTGCATAAGCAAATGTAGCGAAGAAAGCTGATGGTGCCCGGCTATCAAGAGATATAACGTCTGGGGTCTTAAAGGCTTGAAGAAAAACAAGTGGCCACCTAGCTCAGAAGCAACAAAGCCCACGTGGAGGAAGCACACCAGTTTGTATGATCACGAGGTGTCAAAGAGATCAGGAATCAAAGAACAATAATCTTATCATTGTGAATGAGCAGGGAATGCAGATTGGGGACACAAAGCCTATCTGTAGGCAACTGGACATCCCCTTACAACAGGGTCGTGGGGAGGTGATGAGCCAGTCAGGGTGCAGTGTAGCAATGATGAAACCTACAACTTGCCTCTAGTTCTTTAGTGCTTCTTCCCCCCTACTACCATGATCCCAATTCTACCTTATAAATCTGGCTAAACCGGAAGATGGACACTGGCACCTATCGGAACCAAAAACACAGGGAATCAGGGACAGATGAACTTCTCAGGTCCAGTGTTAAGAGGGGCAATACTAGGAGGGAAGAGGGAAGGTGACGTAAGAAGGGGGAACTGATTACAGGGATCTACCTATAACCTCCTCCATGAGGGACAGACAACAGAAAAGTGAATGGAGACATCAGACAGTGTAAGATATGACAAAACAATAACAATTTATAAATTATCAAGAGTTCACAAGGGAGGGGGATGGGAAGGGAGGGTTAAAGATGAGGAGCTAATACCAAGGGCTTGTGTAGAAAGCAAATGCTTTGAGAATGATGAGGTCAGCAAATGTGCAAATGCACTTGACACAATGGATGGATGTATGGATTGTGATGGGTTGTACAAGCCCAATAAAATAATTAAAATAAATTTTTAAAAAGAAAAATAAAATGATTAAAAGGAAAAAATAGTGGCCTCTAAAGTCAATCAGAAATATATGTATAGGGCTGAGCCCCAGTGGCATAGTGGTTGTGCGCAGGACTGCGGCCCACTGGGATGAAGGTTCAATTCCAGCAGTGGAGCTGGGCCTCCTACTCCCACCACTGAGAGCAGTGATGCCCTCCCCCAAAAAAACAAAAAAAAAAACAAAACAGAAATATATGTATAAAACATAGATATGTTAGTGGCTTTGGTGCTTACACTAAATTCTAGTCCCAATCTGAAAACATTTCGCTATGAGATGGCCCTGCCTGATGACTGACCCCATGAAAAGATCATTGAAGATATGGGTGCTACACCCAAAAAGGGTGGTGAAGAAAGCAGATGGGCCCTTTCAAGATCTTTTTCTCTCAAAGTCTATGACTCTAGGACTTGAGCAAGCAAGGATTAACAATAAATAGCATCTGGGATCTCCATGGCTTGTTTTTAAACAAGCCACCATCTCTCAGTGAGGTGTCAACAAGTCCACATGGAAGGTGCACACTAGGCTGTGTGATAAACAGATGACAAATGAGAAAATCCAAAGGTGGGGAGAATGGTATCAGAGTTTATATTGTGTACATCTGATATGCAGAAGGCACTGGGTGACAGGGGAACCCAAAATCTCTAAGGATTAAATCTCTGGTCAAACCCCTGGGACCATAGTTGGGGTTACGTGAATAGCCTGGGTATGACAGGTAATACCCTAAGTTTGATTATGGTTGATGTATTCAGGTTAAACTATGATACCTGATCATTTGATCTCCCTCCCATTTAAATTTTTTTCTCATTTTTAATACTTCCTGCTCTTTTCTCGAATTAGTTTTATTATTACTGTTTTCTTGTTTACTGGGTTATTGCTTGTTCTGTATGTTTTCCAGTATGGGTTGAGTGAAGCTATAGAGATTAACTGCATTCAGGGCTTATGGCGGCATGGGTAAAAGGAGGGTGGCTGGAGGGAAATGGGGAGCAACTAAATATAAGAGGGAAAAATGTTCTTGACTTGATTGTGGTGATGATTGTAGCTGTACAAGTCTGGTTAATGTGACTGTACTATATAAGGATAGCATATGTGAACCAAGTTAATAAAACCATTTAGAATAAACAACAAGGTTTCTCAGAACCGCCCCCCC
>PVJH01044350.1:0-13055 GCA_004026705.1 Nesogale talazaci | reverse complement strand
TCATTCATGTGTTCATTTTTATAATTAAGGCTATTCAATGCATGAAATCCAAGCTAGATAAACCTTTTAAAATAGTAAAGTGAGTAATGACTTCCTGACGATACAGAAAGATAGGCTGGGGGAAAGAGAAATCAATAGTAATGATGACTGTGTAGAGGGGAATGAGTAACCGAATTCTAGAATGGAAACATCAGATGGTATAAGATAAGGCAAAATAATAATGCATACATAATATAATGATAAGAATTCCTGAAGGTAGGGTGGGGGAAGAGATGATACCAAAGAATAAAGCAGAGATGATACCAAAGAATTCAAAAGAAATAAAAATTTGAAAGTCCAGTCAAGGTGACACTGAGGTAAGCAGCCCACATAAGAAGCTTCAGCGTGTCTGGTGTCTGGGAGGCCAAGTGGAAGTGTTCTGTGTGACAAGGTCCCCACGAGGGGTCCTCCCTGTCCAAGGGGGGGCCCTGCCCCACATCTGCTTTATTTTAAACCCCAGAGATTTGTGTACCTCTCTTGGGGCTTTCCCACTGGCGGAATGATCCTTATGTGCCTCACCACCAGTAAGTGTCCTTCCCCAAATCCACTCCCTGGCCTGGATGCTGCCCGAGGAACAGGAAAGCTATTGTGTAGAGCTTCCCAAGGCTGGCCTTACCCACTGGCCTCACTCACTGGCCCACTTGAGGCTCCCATCTGGGGGAGATGATCCATCTCCCATTTTCCCCTCCATAGAAGGAGCTATTCCATCTGCAAGCTCTGGGCCCTCCCTGCACTCACTTAGGGCCCCAGGCCCAAAGCCACACCAGGTTTGATTTCCTGTGGTTGGATGTGCCCAGTGCCAGTGCCAGGGTTGTCTCTAACCTCCGACAATAACACTTACCTGGTCAGTGAGGCCAGAAGCCACCATTTCAAGGGAACTATCCACAGGAAATGACTCTACACTTTCTGCCCACCATTTCTCCTGCATGTTGGCTTCTTGCAGCCCCTGTAGCTCCCAGGAATGGTGCCATATTCTGCCTCTGACACAGCTGCAGGGAAGTCCAAGTAGTCCACTGCACTAGCTGTGGGAAATACAAGGGCTTTTCAATCTCAACTAGAGCTAAGGAAAAGCAGGCTCTAGGACTAATCCCATAAAACTTGTCAATGGCAGCTGCTATGCCAGGTTCAAGTGGGTATGCCATGCACCACTGTTCCTTAGCAGCTGGAGTTGAGTTGTGGACTGAGGTCTCACAGGCTCTACAGCACAAAACTGGCTGGAGCCATGGGAAAGCAGAGACATGGACCCGACCTTGCAGGTTTGCTGCCCTCCGTCATGCCAGGAGCTGCAGGGTAGAGGAGTCTCAGGTCAGGGCCTTACTGGCCCTCCTCGATTTGCCTCAACAAGAGTTGTGGATTGAGTGGAGGCCTCTGCCTCTACCAGAGCTATCCATAAGTCATATTGAATTTCTCATAGCTGTCCTCAACTGTGTTCACCACCACTCACAGTGGTCGACCATTGAGTTACCACAGCATCTGTCACAATAGCCTGACCATCCTCCATAGTAGGCCACAGGCAGTCCTTGAAAAGACCATTGCCAGTCGCACTGTGAAAGTGCACAACGCCTCTTGGTCTCCTAGAAATGTAGCACCCACCTCTTCAAAATCATCATTTAAACAACCGGCTACCACATCTTTCCCAATAAGTAAATAAGAAAGACAAACCACATCAGCAGAACTAATAACACTAATAGAAATATCTGATATCCATCTGCCACACAAAAAAATTTTCAGAAGGCTTCTTGGAGTAATGCAGGAGATGAGGGAAGCTACACAGGCTAAGGATACAATGATACAGGGGATGAAGGCCACAAGAGAGGGGATGAAGTCCACTATAGTGGGAATGAAGTACATGCACCAAAGGGAAATGCAGGAGCTAAAAGAGGAAGTTGTGGAAGTTTTACACAATATTACTGATCTCACAAACAAACTAGAAGAGGCTAAGAAGAGTATCAGTCATCTTGAAGACAACCAGGCAGTTCTCAGCAAATGAACAAGACAACCAAACAAGATGTGGAAAAAAATCTGAGATCAACGATCGATGCTATGAAAAGGAACAACATCCAAATTATTGGCCTATAATCCCAAGACATAGAGAAGTAGCCAAGATCTAAATTAACAAGAGACTGTCTGGACAAAATTTTCCAACTCTACAAAATAAGAATTAGTCACTCATACAGGAATCAGAGAAGGCACCAAGTAGACTAAAGCCCAGGAAGAGCTCACCAAGGCATATAATCGTTAAACTATCCAACTTCAAGGAAAAAGAGAAAATCCTATGAGCAGCAAGAGAAAGGAAGACAATAACATACAAAGGCTCTCAAGTAAGAATATTTGCAGACCTATCAGCAGAAACCAGGAAGAAAAGGAGAGAGTGAACTAATGCTCTCCAAAAGCTGAAAGAAAACAATGCCTCCCCTAGGATACTTTACAAAAATTATCTATTAAGAAAGAAGGAGAGATAAGTGTTTTCCAGGATAAGGAAAAACTTAAAGAATACACTGCCGAGATACCCAAACTTGAAGAAGTTCCTGGCCAACTCACTATGGACAGAAGACCAAGATCTCCCAACTACACGAGGACACCATATAGCTCAACTGCAACCAGAAGTCAATGAACTGATAGCAATTGCCAAGAAAATATGGCCACAGGGGGAAAAGATGACAATAAAGTAGGCCCTACAGAAACAGAGAACAGCAATAAAAAGAGTGACAGAAAACACCCAAACCAAAAGGCATGCATGATATCGCAGCAATGAATCCAGATTGTGATAACTCTAAATGTCAACGGCCTTAACTTCTTCATTAAAATAAAATGACTACCAGGCTGGTTTGGAAACCACAATCCATCAATCTGTTGCATATAGGAAACACATCTTAAGCTCACAGAAAAAAATAAACTGAGAATAAAAGACTGAAAGAGGATATACCAGGCAAATGGTGACTCGAAAAAAAGCAGGAATTGCAATCCTAATCTAAGATAAAACTTATCTCAAGTTTCAAACCATAAAAAGATAACAAGGAGCTATTTATAATGCTCAAAGAATCACTTTACCAGTAACCTGTGAGCATAATAAACATTTATGTGCCAAATGAGAGATCTGCAGAATTTGAAAAAAACAGACAACTCAGAACATGAAAAAAGATATCACAGACTCAACAATTATAGTAGGGGACTATAATAAACCGCTTCCAGAGAAAGATAGATCATGGGGAAAGAAGTTCAGCAAAAGAGACAACAGAACTAAAACTACAATTAGACAGCAAGATCTGATAGACATATTTAGAGCTTTCCTTTCAAATGCAAAGTATATACTTTCTTTTCAAGTGCACATGGCACATTTTTGAAAATAGACCACATGCTGGGACACAAGTCAACCTGAGTAAATTCAAACACAAAGAGATTATTAAGATTTCCTTCTTAGATCACCATGCCATAAAGCTGGAAAGATCAATAAAAGGGCAACCAAGAAAACAAGGCTAAACAATTAGGGGATGAATAACAACCTTCTGTGTCATGAGTGAATACTGATCCAGATTACATGAGTGGATACTGATCCAGATTAGAAGGCAGATAAAAAGTTTTCTGGAAGCTAATGAGAAAGAGAATACTTTGCATCAAAATCTATGGAATATGTTGGAAGCAGTCATCAAAGGTAGCTTGACTGCAATAGAAGCATATATAAAAAAGGAAGAGAGACTTATGATGAATACACTATCAAAAAACCTCCAACCATTAGAACAGAGTCAATAGAATTATCCCTCAAACAGCAAAAGGAAAAAAAAATCAGGCTGGAATTGTCACACTGGGAAGACAAAAGAACAAAGCAGAAGATTAATGCAACAAAAAACTTGTTCTATGAAAAGATTAACAGAATCAACAGTCTTATGGTGAATCTAACCAAAGAAAGTAAAGAGCAACCAACAATAGACAGGATAAGGAATGAATCAGGGGTAATCACAATAGACCCTAATGAGATTAAAAGAGTAATCACAAAGTACTATGAAAGTCTGCATTTTAATGAGTTCATTCATGTAGAAGACATGGGAAAATACCTGGAAAAAAATCCTTCCTTAGACTATCCCAGCTAGAAGACACGAACCTAAACAAACCCATAGGAAAAGAAGAAATAAATATGGTTATCAAGAAGCTATCAACAACAACAAAAAAACAACTCCCAGATCAGATGGCATCACTGGAGAATTCTATAATGCATTCAGGTAGATGCTGACACCAATCCTCCACAAAGCTTTCCAGAGATTTGAAAAGGATGGCAAACTCCCAAACTCATTTTACAAAGTCAGTATAACTTTGAAACCCAAACAGGGAAAGGATCTCACAGGAATAGAGAACTATAGACCAATATTTCTAATCAACATAGATGCAAAAGTCTTCAACAAGATATTGGCTAATAGAATACAAAAGTATATAAAACAAATCATCCATCAGGATCAGGTAGGATTTATCTCAGGGATGCAGAGATAGTTTAACATCTGAAAATCCATCAATATTATACACCACATTGATAAGAAAATATATAAGAACCACATGATTATACTGATAGATGCAGAAAAAGCATTTGACAATATCCAGCACCCTTTCCTAATTAAGATGCTCAGAAGAATATGAATGGAAGGGCAGTTCCTTAAGTTAATATAAGGTATGTACTTACATCTGGCAGTTAACATCATAATCAATGGAGAAAAGATTAAATCATTCCACTAAAAAGGGGGACCAGACAAGGATGTCCCTTATCCCCATTAATATTCAACATTGTAATGGAATTCCTTGCTTATAACATAAGATAATGGAAAATTATCAAAGGCATCCAATTGGGAGAAGAGGAGGTGAAATTATCATTATTCAAAGATATCATGATTCTGTACATCAAAAATTCCCAAAACTCCACAACCAGAGTACTGACAGTGTAAAGGAATATGCAACATTGGCAGGATACAAGATTAACAAACAAGTGGCTTGCTGTATACATCTAAGAAAACCATGGGAGAGATCAGGAAGGCAGTACCATTCACAATAGCTAAGAATAAACTGAAATATCTTGGGATATATCTAAGTAAAAAACCAAAAGACCTATACAAGGAAAACTACAACACCCTACTATAGGAAAACAAAAACAAAAACCACAAATGGAAGAATATTCCATTCTCATGGATTGGAAGACTCAATGTAGTCAAGATGCTTGTCCTACCCAGGGCACTTTATAAGTTTAATGTAATCCTGATTCAAATATCAACAACCTTCTTCAGAGAATTGGAAAAACTGACAACCAATTTCATATGGAGAATGAAACCCAGACTTAGCAGAATTCTCCTCAAGAGGAAGGACATTGTTGGAGAGCTCACTTTACCTGACTTTTACACCAACTACAAAGTCACAGTGGTCAAAACCGCATGGTACTATCATACTGAAATATACAAAGATCAATGGAAAAGAATAGAAAACCCAGAAATAAAACCATCAGCATATAGACAACTGATTTTTGTGTGTGTGTGGGCATCACTGCCTCTGGTGGTTGTGGGCGCTACTCAGCTGCCGCTGGATTTGAAATGCCAAGCCTGCGGGTTGCAGTTCCGCACTCAACCACTTATGCCACCGGGGCTCAGCCCAGACAACTGATTTTTGACAAGTGCCCCAAGAGCATCAAGTGGGAGGGTGATGCCCTATTTAACAAGTGATGTGAGAAACAGTGGAAATCCACATGTAGAAAAATAAAACAGATGTCTATCTTACCCCATGCACAAGAGCAAACTCAAGGTGAGTCATAGACCTAGAAGCAAAACCCCAAACCATCAGGATCATTAGTGAAGGAATTAGGACAAACCTAATAACTGTGGATCAGGAAATAAAAGACTAACTGCAATAAGGAAAGGTACACATGCAGGGGAATATGAAATTGACAAAAATGATTTACTAACGTTAAAATACCTGTGTGCATAAAAAGACTTTATCAAAAGGGTAACAAAATAACCCAAAGACTGGGAGAGTATTTTTATCATGACACAACAAAGAACTTTTTACCAAAATCTATAATCCCCTCCTTGTTTGCAAAAAGAGGAAAAGAGTTAACCCTTTGTAGGAATGGGAAAAAGAACTGAAAACAAGTTTCACTAGGGAGGAGAGCCATATGGCCAATAAAATATGAGAAAATGCTCTCAATCACTCTCCATTAGAGAAATGAAGATCAAAACAACCACGAGATACCATCTAACACCTTTGAGAATAGCCCAAGTCAGAAAATCAGAGAATAACAAATGTTAGAAAGGATGTGACGAAATAGAAACTCTCCTACATTGCTGGTAGTCCTGTAGATATGTACAGCAGCTATGGAAAGTGGTCTGGTGATACTTATGGAAGATGGAAATTGAGCTACCTTATGATCCTGTTGTCCCTCTGCTGGGTATATATCTAGAAGAGGTAAGAAATAAACCACGACCTATTATATGCACTCCAATGTTTATTGCAATTAATTCACAATCACAAAAATTTGGAAACCATCTAAAGTTCCATCAGTAGATGAATGGATTACTAAACTGGCACATAAATATGATGGAGTACTATGCATCACTCAAAAGTATTGCTGAGCACATGAAACACCGCTTCTCATGGGAAGAGTTGGAGGAAATTATGGTAAGCAAAATCAGTCAATCACAAAATGAGAAGTACAGCATGAGTCCCCCGAGGTAAGTATAATCAGCACAGTAGGCTACATGTAGCATAACATTTAGGTTGAGATATAGGGAAGTGGGAGGAAATTGGATCAAACCCAGGGTGGCACATGTTGGTCCAACAGAGTAATGGGAAAAGGACAGAGGGGCGAGGGAGAAAAAGGTTGTTTGAAAGTGAAGTGATAATGGAGGGAGCAGGACACTAATTCAACCAGGGAGAGAGTGCTCTTCTTGTCTCCACAGAATCTGCAGTGAAAATACAGACCCTACCATAAAGCACCAAGCAATGAGGACAGCGTTGCCACATGGAAGAATGAATGAAAAGAGATTTACAGAGCTGGCCCCAAACAGATCCCTGGTCCCAACTTCCTCTCTGGAACTAGGTGTGGCAGAGAGCAATTTGGGGGGAGGGACTAGCACCTCACACCCACATGGAGGCAGTCCAGGAGGGAGGAAGAAAAAGTGAATCCAACTGGACCCCATGTTGGCCCAAGATACTCAGAGGATGACATCCCTGCAGGGATCTAATGGAACACAGAGGGAACTGGCAAAATGACAATAGGGATGGGCCATGCTGTCTCCTTACTGAAACAGACTGTGACAGAGGACGTTTCATTGCATTCTGAAGCAATGTGGTCTGAACCCTCCAAAAATGGACCAAATCAAAGAGGAAGTATACCTGGATGGACAGTCAGGAGTAGAGAATGAAAGAGATGACGCTTCCTGGAGAACAGTGGGGAGTGAGAGGGAGGGGAAGGCGGTGGAATTCAGGGACGGGGAAACAAGAAGTGATCCAAAATTGGTGACGCGAAAGGCTAGTAGGACTTGAGCAAGGGTAACGTAACTGAGAGGAAGCACTGAAACCCAAATGAAGGTCGAGCATGATAGTGGAACGAAGGCAAAATAAGAGGGCATAAAGGAAAGAACTAGGAGGAAAACGGCATTTGTAGATGTCTCAATACAGACATATACATATGTAAATATATTTAATTATTATTATGAGGAAATAAATCTACGCACATATATTTATAGGTAGCAGCTGGTTCTTAGGTCTCCATTCAAGTAGTTCCTCAATGGAAGAACACTTTGTTCTATTAAACTGGCATTCCTTGATGTCCCCATGCCAGATAAGATCACTGAAGACAAACGGATGCATAAGCAAATGTAGTGAAGAAAGCTGATAGTGCCCAGCCATCAAACGATATAGCATCTGGAGTCTTAAAAGCTTGAAGTTAACTAAATGACCATCTAGCTGAGAAGAAGCCAAGCCCACATGGAAGAAGCACATCAGTCTGTGGTCACAAGATGTCAAAGGGATCATGTCTCAGGCATTAAACAGGAAAAAAAACACATCACTGTGTGCTCACCTTCCCAATATGATTGCTGAGGACAGGTGGGGGCATGAGCAAGAGTAGTGAGTAAAGCTGATGGTGCCCAGCTATCAAAAGATATAGCGTCTGGGATCTTAAAGGCTTGTAGGTAAACAAGTGGCCATCTAGCACAGAGGCAGCAAAGCCGACAGCCTGTGTGATCACGAGAGGTCAAAAGGAGCAGGTATCAAGCATCAAGGAACAAAAATCACATCTTTATGAATGAGGGGGAGTTCAGAGTGGGAACTCAAAGCCCATTTGTGGGCAATTGGACAACCCCTTACAGAAGGGTGATGAAGAGGAGACAAGCTAGTTGGGGTGCAGTGTAGCAACAATGAAACATACAACTTTTCTTTAGTTCTTAAATACTTCCTCCACCCCAACTATATTGATCCCAATTCTACCTTACAAATCCAGCTGGACCAGAAGAGACACACTGCTACAGATGGGAACTGTAAATACAGAAAATCTAGCACAGGTGAACCCCTCAAGATTAGTGATGGGAGTGAAGATACCGGGAGGATATAGGGGGGAAGGTTTTAGGGAGGGGGGGCGATTCAAAGATCTACATATAGCCTCCTACCTGGAGGATGGACAGAGGAGAAGTGGGTGAAGGAAGATGTTGAGCAGTGTAGGATATGACAAAATAATAATAATTCATAAATTATCAAGAGTTCATGAGGGACAGGGGAAAGGTGAGCGAGGGAGAAAAGATGAGAAGCTGATATCAAGGGCTCAAATGGAGTGCAAATGTTTTGAGAATGATGATGGCAGCAAGAGTATGAAGGAACCTGACACAGTGTATGTATGTTTGAATTGTGATAAATATTGTATTAGCCCTCAATAAAATGACTTATTAGGGGCTGAGCCCCAGTGGTGTAGTGGTTGTGTGTGGGACTGTGGCCCACTGGGATGGAGGTTCAATTCCAGCAGTGGCTCCACAGGAGCAAAGGCTGGGCTTCCTATTCCCACCACCAGAAGGCAGTAACCCCCCCCCAAATATAAAATGACTTATTAAATAAAAGAGATTTTAAAAAAATGAAGGTAGCAAATGTACAAGTATGCTTGGTATAAATGAATTATGGATCGCTTTAATATCGGTAAGAGTTCTAAAATAAAATGATTAAAAATTCATTCTATAAGGTCTCTAAAGACATTGCACTAAATCTTTTTTTTTAGTTTTTATTGTATATTAGGAGGGTGTTATCAATTAGGTTGGATTTATATTTTGATTCATTAAATTTGTATTCAATAAAGACATTGAACTATAAGACAGAGTTTCAGCACTGGTTTTCTGATCAAATGCAGTTGCATTTCTTCTTGGGTGTCCTTTGCTACCATTATTATAAAAACCAAGACATAGTCCTGGTGTCTACAATTACGTACAATGCTTATACAAGAAAGATTTCTGGGCTGAGCCCCGGTGATGTAGTGGTTGTGCACAGGACTGCGGCCCACTGGGACGGAAGTTCAATTCCAGCCATGGGACTGGGCCTCCTACTCCCACCGCCAGAGAGCAGTGATGCCCCCCCCCCAAAAAAAAGAAAGATTTCTATACTTTTGTGTAGTCTCACAACTAATGAACATAAATGATCTTCTTAATCATTTCACTTGAAGAAATACCAAGAATCTTATCATTTGTTTGTCAGTGATATTTGTGGAATGATGACTTAGTTGTAATAAAGCCCAGATTTCAACAAATCATACTTACACAACAAAGAATCACAGGAGTATCCCTCAAAGACAGGCACTTGGAGTACTCTAACAAAGATAATCTGAATTCTGTTCTAATTAGTGAAAAAATCAAATCATACCCTTAGTAACTATATAGGACAGGGTAGAACTGCCCCCAGTGGGTTTCTGAGACTGAAAATCTTAACAAGTATAGGAAGCCTAGTCATTCTCCCTCAGAGAAGCTGGTGGTTTTGAACTGCTTAACTTGGGGATCACAGTCCAATATGTAACCTTTGGAGTGTCTCTAATCTCTGAATTCCAGGCTAAGTCCAAGGACAAAGTTTCCTCCCCAGATCTGCGTGGTATGCTAGTTCTGCTATCTCTTCCATCCCTTATATCCCTTCACATGTTATTTCCTCAGTCTGATTGTTTCTTCTCTGTTTCTCACTTCCCTATAAACACAGCTTGAAACTTCCTTCAGAAGAAACCTTCTAAAATATTTAGACATTATAGGAGGGAGTCTTTGAAAGCTTCCAGATAGGACTCATGGTTTTAAATTATCTAGATCCTGTTTTCATGAACAACACAAAAATGAGAATGATAAAAACAAAGTGCTCACAATTTCATGAGGTTACCCAAGCTTTCAATTTCTGGAAGACTGAATTGAATAGTCTAATTCTTTCTGTTTTATTTTCAACAGTTTATTACAAAAATATGCTTCCAAAATCCATGGAAAAATTCCACTATATTTTCATTCAATTTTCTCTCTGCCTCCTGAACTTTTGGAAGACTTTTCATATATATTTTAAATTTATGCAGGTTTCTTTGTTAATTTACATTTTGCTATTAAAAATCCTCCCACTTGAGCATGTATGCACTTGATAGCTTCCCATTTTTGGCTTCACAAAAGAATAAAATTCAAGGAAAATGTCTGAAATACCAGAACTTGAATCCTACTTGAGATCATGTTATTTTTCCAAACTACACATCTAAAAATTTCCCCAAACGCATAGACAAGTTGAATGCTCCCCAGGGAAATGGGAGCAAAAGAAAGACAATGACAGATGTGGTGAGAAAGAACAGACACAGAGATACTTCAGTGGCAAAAGAGAGCTCTCAAATGCTGAAGTTTCTAGAACCATCAGTGACCCAAACCATGCCCAGAAGGGGTTCCACAGGCTTTCCATTCTGTGATACATGAAACTCAGATTAGTCTGAACTTTCAGGCCCTATAATCAATGCAGGCAAGCCTTTGAATTATGAAAGCACCTTCTTTTACAGGCATGCTGTAAGTCCATCAAATTCATGTGGCAGTAGGCCAAAGAATCCAAACCCTTGTTTTCATTTCCTGCTAAGACTTTGAAGAACCTTAGGGCATTTCCCACGATTGCTGGCCAGACCTGTCTTATGTCATCAGAATGCTGTGAAAAGATCCCGCTTGGTCCACATCGAAAGCCAGGAAGAAATGGTGGCTTTATGCAGCTTTGGTGACTTATGCAGCTTTGGTATGGCTCATAGTTATGTCAGTAGGTAAAAGGAAGAGGCAAAAAAATGATTTGATTATTCCTCTGGCTGAATAACATGTCTACAGAGAACTTCATAACTAGGTTATCTACTATGATAAAAATAAAGGTCACTGGGTTGGTAAGATTAACTCATCAGGAATTGAGGGCTTCTGCTGTAACCAATTTTCAAGAAGACTCTTTCCTCCAACAGCCCCCTCTCCCAATGCACCGCATGGTGGACTGGACTTGCAATCCCCAGACTCCCTGAGTCAGAGCAGTATTCATTGTTTTCATTCTTTAGAATGATTGAGAGCTTGGCACCTTTGTTCTTACAAGACGCTGTGACTCTGGAACTACAAGTCATTGATTCTTGAGATGAACAAGCTACCTGTCCCTTGCATTTCCAAGTGAGGGAGACATTTCCCTTTTTAAAAGACTTACTTTTAACAAGGACAAGAAGAAGTTGGAGACTGGAGCCCACAGGAATCCTCAATAAGCATTTGGAGAGAATGACCCTGTGCTCATATGTGGGGAATATTTATATTACATTTGAAGTTTTCTTTAATCGGGTGCACAAAGGTCAGTCAAGCATCTCTTCAATGCAGATGATAGGAAAGGTGGTGAAGGGAACAATCTGTGGGCGGGAGGCAAGACAGGGTGCCAATTGTAACTGGCATCAGAGCCGCATGCCTACCTTCTTGTCTCAGTTATACAGACTCAATGGAGAAGAAATTCTAGGTAGGGATAAATTATCTCAGTTGAACTTTCAATCTACTGGCTTTCTCTTTATAACCTCTGTACTTGTGTCTAACTACTACAGAGACTAAAGAACTAGGATAAAGTAGAAGATAACCCACAAGTAAGAAACAGATCCCTCTCTCAAGGTGGAGTAGGGAGAAATAAGGGAACCAGGAACAGTCCTTCCCCAATTACTGCTTATTGGAGACATAAGCCTGGTTAATGAAAGGGCACAAGCATCTTTTTAGTCAGACAGGAGATTGCAGTTCTTAAAATGTACTCAGTTAAAATTTTAATACTAGGATCAGTTGAGGAAGTTTGGGAAGCTAATCAGGAATCTGTTTCGGTATCTCATAAAACAGAAGAAAAGAAGATTTAGCAAAACCAGCTTGGAAGTAGTAATTAGTATATATACATCTAACTATGATCCCTACATTTTGTTTAGTGGATACTATAAAAGTAGTGTATGTCTATGGAGAGGAAAACAATGTAGAAAAGAAAGTAGTCTATGTCATCCACACATATATCATTTATTAAATCATTGTAAAGTTTTATCATAATTTAGTGAACATACTTCTTGATAGATAGGAGAAACAGTCAATGAAGCATTTACTGATAATTGAGCCAATGGTGGTTCAACCCTCCCCCCCCCCCCAAGCTACTTTGCAAGAGCCAGAAGGTACATTGCTACTCTTTCCCATCCTGTCACTACAAAAGGAACAGACTTGACGGCTCTGATATTGATAGAGATTTAGGTCGTATCTCATTTTTTTCTATAATAAGCAAAGGAGTTGCAGAAAATGATTAATTTTATGATTCATTGCCACTTAAAATTCTGTGATTCTACTAACATAAAACCTACCCACTTAATGCCCACTCAGTATCTTCATTGATTGAAATGCTATTTCAGGGTTGAGGGAAAAGGCAGATATACAAAAGGAGAAAATGAAGAAGGGAAAAATCTGGTAAGTTTTCTCCTTATTAGAAAAACAGGTGTTGCAGGGTTGAGCCCTGGTGGCATAGTGGTTGTGCGCGGGACTGCGGCC
>PVJH01044349.1:0-13055 GCA_004026705.1 Nesogale talazaci | reverse complement strand
GGCCAGGACATCCAGCCCAAGAGGGACCTCACCCACTTCGTCCAGGGGCCGCACTGTATCCGGCTGCAGCACAAGCACACCATCCTGTACAAGTGGCTGAAGGAGCCGCCTGCCATCAAACAGTTCGCCCAGGCCCTGGACCGGCAGACAGCCAGGCAACTCCGGAGATGAAGCAGGAGAAGCCGCAGAGGCTGTTGGCCCGCACTGAGAAGGCGGCTGCCGGCAAAGGGGCGTCCCCACCAAGAGGCTGCCTGTCCTGTGAGCAGAGGTCCACACGGTGACCACTCAGATGGAGAACAAGAAGGCGCAGCTGGTGGTGAGCGTGCACGGCCTGGACCCCATGGAGCTGGTGGTCTTCCTATCGGCCCTGTGCTGTAAAATGGGGGGCCGAGCTGCATCATCAAGAGCAAGGCCCGCCTGGGGCGCCTGGTGCACAGGAAGACCACCACCCCTGTCGCCTTCACGCAGGGGAACGCAGAAGACAAAGGAGCCTTGGTTAAGTTGGTGGAAGCCATCAGGACCAACTATAATGACAGGTTTGATGAGATCTGCCGCCACTGGGGGGACAATGTGCTGAGCCCTGAGTCAGTGGCCGGAATTGCCAAGCTGGAAAAGGCCCAGGCCAAAGAACTGGCCCCTGGTGCATGACTGGCCTCTGTGCCTAACAAATAAACCTGGTCAGTCAGGGGCAAAAATAGATTGCTTCAACGGTGCAAATGGTTACTACCTTCAGCTGCTGGCCAACCCTTTAGAGGTTTGAGTCCACCTGGAAACCCCTCAGCAGAAAGACCTGGACATTTGTTCTAGAGCAAGAGGCCACTGAAAACCCTGGGGGCAAAGTTTTACTCTGACCTACATGGATTCCTCTTGAGTCAAAATCAACTTGCTGACAACATGGAAAACTGAAAATATCCCAATTCTCGCCTTGCTTTATGAGACCTTTAACGTCACCCAATTTCCCCTTAAAGTTCATTGAAAATACAGTTTTCTAAACATGTCCATAGTGTTATTATAAGGCAGGAGTGTCTACTACATTAAGTATCATCATTATTCTATAATCTCCCACCAATTATCAGTACACACAAAAAGAAGTGAAACTATGACACTATGACGTTTAACTTACCAGTGGGAATTATTGAATCAGGGAAATTCAGAAGTGGAAATGTACAGTATTTGAGAAGCAAAAGACATCAAGTTTGTTTAGTATATATAAAATAAAGTAATAGATCAATTAAGAAGATAGTAAGCTGTGGGGCTGAGCCCCAGTGGCGTAGTGTTTGTGTGCGGGACTGCGGAATGCAGGGTTGGCGGTTCAAATCCAGAAGCAGCTCTCCAGGAGCAAGGCTGGGCTCCCACTCCCACCAGAGGGCAGGGATGCCCCCCAAAAGAAGATAGTAAACTGCAACGTATTTTCTATTATCCAATAAAATTGAACCAAGAACACAGTGGAAATGTAGCCTAGTAGAGTTCAAGTCTACCAGAAGCTCACTAAGCATGTAACACTTCTAATCTCCTGAGAAGGAGCCCTGCTGTTGAGAATTCTGCATTGGTGGACTAACATCTGGTCAGAAGTTCAACTTTCTCAGTCACTTCTCAGGAGAAAGATGAGTCTGTTTGTTCCTGTAAAGATTTACTGCCTGGTAACCCACCCAAGGTCATTTAACTGTCCAATAAGGTGAAGGTGAGACAGAATTGACTCGTGACAGCGGTGGCAACATCCTGGACACTGAGCCACTAACCACACGATCAGCGATTCCCACCCACAAGCTGCTCCGCCATAAAGACTGAGAGTCTCAGAAACGGTAAAAAGTCCTAAGCTGTACTGTAGATCATTCTAAGCCCAAGTTGATTCATTAGCATGCAATGGGTCTTTCATTTGTTTGTTTAATGTCCTGTGTTAGAAAGTAAATTCTGATCATGGCTGAAGTCTGTGGTTTACTGTTGCAAAGACATTCCACTGCGTGAATCATAATGAACTATGGATAGTCATGAGAAGAATGCAAATTTCAGGATTTTTCATTGTACCCCCATAGAACCCACTCATGGACAAGAGGCGGTCACACAGCTGGAACAAGGGAAAACTGTAGGATTTAAAATCAGGAAAAGTGTGCTTCAGAGTTGTATCCTCTCATCATACCCTATTCAATCAGTATGCGGAGCAAATAATCAGATGAAGAAGAACGTGACATCAGGATTGGAATACAGTTTATTAACAACCTGTGCTATGCAGGTGACACAGCCTTGTTTGCTGAAAGGGAGGGAGAAGGACTTGCAGCACTTACTGTTCAAGAGCAAAGACTGCAGCTTTCACCATGGAATACAACTCAAGGTAAAAAACCCAAATGCTCACAAATGAACCAATGGTTAACAACATGATAAATGGAGAAAGGATCAAAATTGTCAAGGATCCATAATCAATGCTCATGGAGGTAGCAGTCAGGAGATGAAATACCATATTGCATTAGGTAAATAAACTTCATATGATACAGTGTTGAAGATCAAGGGTGCTGCTTTGAGGAATAAAAGTCACCTGACCCAAGTCATGATATTTTCCATCGCCTCAAACATACATGAAAATTAGACATAGACTAAAAGACACAGAAGAAAAATCCATGCATTTGAACTGTGCTGTTGATAAAGAATATTGAAAGTTCCATGGACTTCCAGAAACCAAACAAATCTGTCGGGGAGGGAAGAAGTACAGTCAGAATGTTCCTTAGAGGCAAGGAGGGTGAGGGTTTTTTCTCAAGTACTTTGGACATGATATCAGGAGAGACTAAACCCTGAAGAAGGACATCCTGCCAGGAAAAGTGCAGAGGCAACCCAAAAGAGGAAGGCGCTGATGAGAGAACCAACACAATGGCTGCCACAGTGGGCTTAAACAAAAGAACACTTTTGAAGATGGTGAAGGAAAGGGTGGAGTTTCCTCCTTTTGTCAATTGGGTTGTTATGAATCAGAATAGAGTTGACAGCACCTAAGGACAGCAAAGATTTACAGTGGAGTCCTACATCGATTTTGAGTCTCCACAAAGATTCGGCTACCATTCACTGTCAACATAAAAAATTTTGCTCTTAGGGGGTGTGTTAATTCTCTCACCATCCTGGTAGCGGCAGTCTTGTCCTTGGTGGAAATTGAGATGAAAAAACTTAGAAACAATGCTGTGAACTTTTTCATCTGCAATAGTATATATTTCCCACTCATGGTCCCTTTCCAATTTCCATAGTCCCTTCTTCAATTGTCATGAATTAATCTGATGATAAGCATGATTTGGTGAACATTTCCTTTTACTTCCTGTCCTATTTAAGTGAAGCCTTTGCACACCAGTTTGGTCTCCCGCCAATGGTCTCCCTCAAATGGATTATTCATTCTTGTGTCTGTTCTGTTTAAGACTTAACAAAGGAGTCTCTATGAAATATATTTGAATTTGGGGTCTCTTTTTCCTCTAGAACAGTCCTGACAATGAGGCTTTCATTTCTATAATGATTACATTTTAATGAGAATATAATACATACAAATTTGATGAATAATAATGAAGGATTGAATCAAATGTGTCTTAGTTAGCTTCACTTTGAGGAAATGTCTAATTTAAATGAAAGAATTTTTATTGCTGGCAAACAATACAGTTATGAGAAAATAATTCGTGTTCTACTTATGAATGGCAATATTCAATTTTTGTGTTTATGAGCTTCAGAGTATCATACATACTTATTTCTCCCAACGTCTTTGATTAAAATCAGTGTAAATTGTGATGACCATATTATCTCACCTGTTTTTCAGAAACTATGGCTGCATTTATTATAGTATCTGTTTCTTATGGATTCCTTTAAGTCAGTGGTTCTCAACCTTCTTAATGCCACAACCCTTTCATATAGTTCCTCATGTTGTGGTGAACACCCCCCACCATAAAGTTATTTTTGTTGTTGCTTCATAACTGTAGTTCTGCTACTGTTATGAATCAGGCTTGAGAACCGCTGCTTTAAGTTATTAAATCTGTCTTTGCATCTGATGGTAACCATACCAATTAAAAACAATTTATGAATACCTCTTTTTCATTATTAGAATCCTAAACAATTTGCTTTTATTTGTTCCCTGAGTTTTTCAACTTTAATCTAGGACCTAGTTAATTTTGCCTCTTATGATTTCACCTTCAGCCTTGAAACTCATTAAAATTTCGTGCCTAACATCTACATTAAGCTCATCTTCATTTTAAAAAGAATTCACATTTGATCTGTGATTTTTTATGAAAAGGAATATGAAAATTAAAGTTGAAAAAAAGTCTGTCATTTCAAAACAAAGGAATAAAGAGTGATAGACACTGTATCAGATATTGAAAAACCATATTAATAGCACCACACATAATAGGACAATCACATAAACCTTACCAGATCCAGCCCCACTTTTTTACTTAACTATCATTTTATGTTTAATGTTGATTTAAATGCTGAACTTTTTCTTGTTGTAAAGAAACATTTCCAAGATGATCAGCAGATGGCACTGCTCACTTGAAGAATAAATTCTTGGTTGCATTCGTACTTGGAGACATAATTTTTACAAACTATGAACATGTTCTATTTTCATTGAGTACATATATTGTAGAATACTGAGAAAATAAACTTAAGAAGAAGGAAGAAATTAAAAATTATAAATAAGTATGGAGAAAAACACTATTAAGATTTTGGTGCATATCCATATTCTATATATAAATATAAAACAAAAAATAGAACATATCCAACACGAACCTAGTAATTAGATTTTTTAAATGAACACTATATTATAAGCAAATTTTCATCATTCTCAGCCACATGATTGGGGTTTTTTTGGCTGTGTAAATATATCAAAATTTTGCTAACCAATGACGATGTAGGAAATTTCTTATCCATATAAATAATACTGCTATGAACATCTAGGGCTTAATTCTTAAGTTTGCTTGATTACATATTGAATTGTATTAAAGGAAGTTCTGTATAACAAGATATTCATATTTTTAAAGAATTTAAATTGTACGTGAGAAAAGGTGTACTTCTTACACAGTTTTTATTTGATTCATATACATTAAACATTTTTTTATTATTTTATTTTTTTTGGGGGGGGGGGCATCACTGTTCTCTGGTGGTGGGAGTAGGAGGCCCAGCCCCACTGCTGGAATTGAACCTCCATCCCAGTGGGCCGCAGTCCCACGCACAACCACTATGCCACTGGGGCTCAGCCCACATTAAACATTTTATTATAAAAACCTTTGACTCAAGATAGGTACAAAGTATAACTATTAAATCATCTGCTTTTAAAATTTTCAAATCTTTTTCATGTTATGGTCAACTTTATTCTCTGTGGTTTGCATATTTCTGTCTTTGTCTCCTTCTCAGAAACTCATAATTTCCCCATTTATTTTATTTTTTGTTTTTAAAAAAACTTTTTTTCTTAAATCCATTGTGATTTGAGTAAAAACTTTCACAGCAAATTGGTTTTTCATTCAATAATTCATACACATTTTGTTTTGTACATGGATTGCAGTCCTCAAAATGTAACAGCACGCTTCTTCCTTCTGTTTCCTAGTGTTATTCATTTTTTCCTACTCTGTAGAGGACTCTGATCTTTGTATGTTGATTTTATGCCCAGCTATTTTATTGAATTTTCCTATTAGTTTTCTTGGTGAATCCTTGGGATTATCTATGTATAGCACCATATCATCTCTAAATAGTAGCCGCTTTTGCTTCCTCTTTGCCATTTTGGATGTCTTTTATTTCTTTTTCTTCTTGTTCTGGCTAGGACTTCCAAAGCAGTGTTTAAAACAGTGATGATAATGGACACCCTTATCTAGTTCTCATCTAAGCCTTTATCCCTTAATTAGGTTAAGGAAGTTCCCTTCCCTTCCTATTTTGCTGAGAGGTTTTTGTTTTTGGTAATTGTTAACAGGTGTTGGATTAAAATGCCTTTTCTGTGACAATTGATATGATCATGTAAATTGTCATAAAACACCTTTGTGGTGTCTTACTTATGTGGTATATTAAGCTGATTGTCTAATGTTAAAACAATGAATGCCTGGTAAGCATCCTATTTGGCTATGATCTTTTTTTTGAGTTAAAATAAATTTTAAAACATGAATTTGGTCAAGGTTCACAGTGCAAATCAATAGTCTATATACATTTGTTTCATGTGTTCATTGATTGCAAACTCCTTGACTTGTTCAAGTGTTGTAATATCACTTATCTCACATCTTCTTTGTGCTTTCTGTTTTAATTTTTCTGTTTTCCCCACCACTTCTGAATTTTGTTCTTTGGGAAATATTACCCTTTTGTTCTCAAGTGATTATGTGCATATATCCATGATGCATATTCTTGATAAGGTGTTGAATTTAATTGTCTAGAATTGTTATTATGAGTTGGAAATCAACTTGCTGGCCCATCACAACAAGGAAATGCTGGACCTTTACTAAACCACTTAAACTTAATTACACATAGCAACTATATGCTTTCAGCACACTAAATAAAATATAACAGGAAGTGGTGATTATTAATTTGGGCAAAAGACTAATTTACAGGATATAGTAGTTTCTATTCTGAGAATAGCAAATACAATAAATGATAGTTACATGCACTGGAGTCAATTTGAGAGGGTTATGAATGAAGAGGTGAGGTTTCGTCTATCAATCAGATCATAGCCAATGATGCATTTGTGTAGGCATGTCTTTCTCCAGAGAATTCTGGGAAATCTGTTTTCCCTATTCAGTGGTGGGAGAGACTCTCTACTCACTCCCTTGGAAACTCTACTGACAAGGCTGACTCTCTGTGAGACATCCCTGAGGAGAAGCCACATGGGCCTCCCTGATGCTGCCCTGGGAACTGGAAAAGTCACATGGAGACCCCTGCCAGTGCTGAGATGTTTACAATGCCACTGTATCCAATGACCTGTGATTGTCCTGCATTCAGTGTCCTTGCATGTGTTTTGTAAGTCCAAAGAGGACTTTATAGATTGGTATTGAATATATGGACTAGTATAGAACTTATGGGCTTATACTGGACTGGGTTGGGTTGCTTTCTTAATGTACAATTACCCTTTACATAAAGCTCTCTCTTATACACATATGTGTGCCTATGGATTTGTTTCTGTAGTCTGCCCAGATGAACACACAATATATTTGAACTGCATCTCATTAATGAATTATAATTAAGCTAGGCGACCACTATTTAAGTAACCAAAATAATATTCTTCGTAATATAAACATCTCAATTAGTATGTCTAGTCAATCAATTAGCACACGCTTATGAAGCTGATCTTTTCTGTCTGTTTAAACATTTCACCTGCAATGTCCTTATGTTTTCTCAATTACTTCCTTGAAACTGTAACCCAACTCTAGATCATGTTATCACATATTGTGAATTAATGGGGTCTAAAGAAGACTGCACATGTCTTTGATGTCATGTTTAGGGTGCTCCCTAGTTGGAATAAAAAATTTTCCATTGAGATTAATGGGATTTTAAATCTTTAATGATTGTGGACTTAGCGTCATAGGTTTTAGAAATAAATTAATGTCATTAAGTTAGGGATGTGTGTATTTACTTATCAAAACACCCATAAGAGTTAGGTATTATTACCATCCGTATTTTCAAAATAAGGAAAGAGGAAAATTAAGTCACTTTTTCATGGTTGTAAAAGTAGGATCCAAACAAAATAGCAAAAGTATCTGAGTTTGTATTGTTATTTGTTCACAAGTGTATCACACAGAGAGAGAACACAACAACAATGCCTGCTTCCATCAAGTCAATCTGATTCATGGTGACTCTATTGCAGACTGAAAATGAGCTCCATAGGGTTTTATTTTCCATCATTTTTTTGGATATAGATTGCTAGGCCTTCTTTCTTCAGTGTCACTGGATGGATTTGAACTAACCACCTTCAGGTGGAAAGCTGAGTATAAATCGTTTACACCATGGAGGGACTTTAGTTTCATTTCCATGGTATTCACACACACACACACACACACACACACACACACACAGAGAGAGGTCCTGAAAAAACAAACAAACCTCAAAGTGCCAGTTTTATTTAAAACTGTAAGATGGTGGACAGTGACACAGCATTTCTTGGTGCCCTGTCATTGAGATGCCCCATGGAAACTGTCTTGTGTCTGAGTCGGTATTCTTAGAGATAGACCGCTGGGACTGATGACATAATTCCAGTGAGCAAAAGAAGCAGTGACTGAATTGAGGGACTCAAACAGCTGAGCTTTGACAAGATGCCTTGTTTGAGGGACTGGTGCGAAGTGGGTTGGGGGGGGGGGGAGAGAGAGAGAGAGAACACGCAAATAAACATCATATATGGGCATAGTAGACAAAACTCCATTATAAATTTTAGTGTTAACTTCTTGCTGAGTTCTTCCTATGACGATGATCAGTCTTGAAAAGGACTCAATGCACATGAGAAGGTGAAGTTGAAAGCAGAACAGTTTGCTTTTTCCTTGAAAAATATTTCTACTTTTACCTCTCTGGGAGTGTGGTCTAGAGAAAACACTATTCCTCTCTGAGGGATGGGGTAATAGTGAAAAGGCACAGGCAAGGTAGTTCCTTTGGTAAATTATGTTCTGAAAATCAAGGGATCGGTTTGCACAGTTATAGTTCATGCCTGGCCTGTAGTGTGTGATGATAGCTGAATCCAGTTTCCCGATTCTGAGTCTGGTAGTCCTTTTACTAAAGCTGCACTTACAAATGGTGGAAACTTAACAGGGCTTAGAAGCAGCACTTCTCAACCTGTGGGTTGCGACCCCTTTGGGGATCGAGCAATGCTTTCACAGGGGTCGCCTGATTCATAACAGTAGCAAATGGCAGTAATGAAGTAGCAACGAAATAATTTTATGGTTGAGAAACTGTATTAAGGGGTCTCATCATTAGGACGGTTAAAGAACTACTGGCTTAGAGGAAAACTAATACAGGATTTAGGAAGACTAACTCGTGGGTCACACATCCTATTTTTTTATGAATAATAAGCAAATCAGTTAATGCTGATTATCAAGCTCTGGCAATTTCCCTGAACTATAAGTGACCCAAGAACATGGGTACCTTTAAAAGTCTTAGTGGAGCCAACAAAGGGTGACCACAAATGTCACACTGACCTTCAATTAAAAACAGATACCCTTAATTTCTGTGAGGTAGAGAATGGCTCCTCCTCATTCCTCACGTTTGACCAAAGATCTACTTGTAAAGGATCTGACCTTTGCTTCGCTTCCTTCCTTAAAAGACGAATCTGAACCCAGCACCCTTTTCGTGCCCCACCCACACCACCCTTTAGATGTTGCGATCACACTTCTTATTGGGGAGAAAGGAGGGACTGTTTTCATGATATAAGTTTGACCGGAGCAGGTCTCACATGTGAGGGCCTGAGTTCATGCTGCCCAGGAATTACTGCTGTTGTTGTTGTTGTAGTTACCATTTTTGATTGGGGCCATGAGTTGGTTCTGATTCATAGCAATCCAATTCACAACAGAATGAAACACTCCTCAATCCTGAGCCATCCTCTCAATCGGTCCTATGCTGAGGCCACAGGTACAGCCACTATGTCAGTCCATCTCCTCAAGGTCCTTCCTCTTCCTCAGTGCCCCTCCACTTTACCAAGCATGACACCCTTCTCCAGGGATCAACCTCTCCTGATAACATGTCCAAAGTACATCAGGTGAAGTCTCGCCATACTTGCCTATAAGGAGCACTGTCTATACTTCTAAGACTGATCTGTTTGTTCTTCTAGCAGTTCATGGTACTTTCAATATTCTTCTCCAGCACCACAATTCAAATGCATTGATTCTTTTTCAGTTTCCCTTTTTCCATATCCAACCGTGACATGTATCTAAGGCAATGGGGGATACCATTGCTCAGGTTATTCTTGCTTTTCAATACTCTAAAGAGTCTTGCACAGAAGAGTTACCCAGTGCAATGAATATCTTATCTCTTGACTGTTACTTCTATGAACTTTGTTTGTGAATGTAAGCAAGATGCATATGTAGATGGGTACCCTTGCTTAATTCTGCAGTTATTAGGAAACTCACCTGTCCCCACCTATCAACCAATATTTAACAACTACTTGGTTCTGTCGTTCTCAAGGCATTAATCTATCTATAGATACATCTTTTGTTATCAATTAGTCAGAATCTGGGTAGAATAGAGAGGTACTACTTTTGGGATCACGATAATTTGGCTATTTGCTTCTTACATATGTGATTTTTTAATTAAAAATATTTAGTCTTTGTAAAGTTGCTATTTCTCTTTAACCTATATAATTAGTTTATCCATGAATAACTTTCTCCATTTCAAGAGCATTCTGATTTTACGTTTTCATCTATTTCTTTTCCAAAGAGTTAAAAAAATGTCCTGGCATAACTTTTTCAAATCATCATCTTTGTTCATAAAATCACAATGATGAATTTATCATATATCAATGTGTGTGTGTGGATAAGTATTCCTTAAGTCTTTGGGATATTAATTACATACTCTGCTGATTCTCTTGTTAATATTCTACTATTTTAATTACTAAAGCAATATTTTTTTAAATCCAGTCAGAGACATTCTACTCATGTTATCTGACTATGTAAGTACAACAAATGCTGTTTTTCAACTCACAAATTTGCAAGCCAACATTTAAATTAAGTATCTACAATAAACTTTTACAGTGATATTTAAACATTGCTAATGCATATGAGAAGTCAGAAGCCTGCTGTCTGTGAGTTGGGCCTTGGACTGACTGAATTGTGAATTGTGCCACCAGCTGGCCTGTGGCATGGCTGGGAATGGTCTCCACCAGTCACAAATTACATCTGTGTATGCCTCTATTTGTTAGACAATCTGGCACCAGGAACAGCTGAAAAGAAAGGTTGGAAAATAACTCGTTTGAAGGTTGCATCTAAACTTATCTCTAAATCCAAATATAATGTTAAGTGCTATCAAGAAATCATAAATCAGCCCTTTCTCACATTGAGCCAGATGAAGGCCTAGCTAAAGCTTTTATTACACCCTTTTCTAAGCAATACAACTGGCTGGTATTCAAAAAGACAATTTATCTCTCCTGGTAGCACACAATTAGTTAGGCCACATTTCTACCCTGGTTCAGTGGGGAGGTTTTTCTGGTATGGTATAAAATGGTTGAAACAAGGACTTTCTTCTCGGGGAAGAAAAACAGCACCAAATAAAAATTATATAGAAGGTGGTTGAGGAGGAGAGCCGTTGTGGTAGTCAGGGTAGACTAGAGGAACAAATTTCATAAACACACATATGGATATAAGGAAAGGGTTTATATATGAGGAATGGGACATTGAGAATGCATCCCAACCCAGTCCAGTTCAAATTCATAAGTCTGATATTAGCCCATATGCCCGATATCAGTCTATAAAGTCTCCTTTCAACTCATGAAGCCACAGGCCAGTGGGTACAGAGTCCCGGTACCGGCAGGCTCCTCGCTTCCAGGGCTCAGGGTTCATCAACAGCATCCAGTGGTGGCAGAAGCAACTCATCGCTGGCAGGGGTTTCCATGTGGCCTCTCCACTTTCAGAGGTCTAGCTTGATCAGGGCAAAGCCGCGTGGCTTCTCTTCCAGCTCCTCAGTCGCTGCCATCTTGTCTTGTCCGTGATTCATCGTCTCTCAGACTAACTCCCAACAACTGGGGAAGATAGCTTCTCATCTTCACGAGGGAAATATCGCGAGATTTCCCAGAAGTCACAGGAGAAAGCCAAGCCCACATTGGCCTCATTGGCTACTCAATGGCTATCTCCAGATTAACAGGCTAGACAACATGCCTACATCTCAATCATAAAATTAACATAAGCACATGACTGCCACAGCCGTTGTCTAGAATATTTGTTTATGGGTAGGAGGACATCAAAAAGGATAACCATGAAGTATTAAGTATCCATGAAGTGGGAAAGCTGAGTACCCACTGGTAGGCAGTTCCTGGGAGACCACAGCGCTTTGTCTTCATAGGTTTTGACTGGGAGCATTCATGTGGTTAGTTGCAGGAGACTAAAGTGAATTAGGGAAGAAGAAAAATAGCCCATTTATCCACATCCCAAAGTCTTGAAGATATGTTTTACAGGGAGCACCATGCTTCTCTTTGCTATAATATTACGCTTAGTGGTTAGAATTCCACTTGAGGAGTCTTGTTAGGCTGCCCTCAATATTACATGACCATATTGGTTATTTATAGTGCTGCTATAGCAGGCATACTATATGCAAATGACTTTATGTGTAAAAGAGAAATTTTTTTCTCTCACAGTTCAGGCAACTAGAAATCTGCATCAAGTGTGCCAGCTGTAGGGGGAGACTCTGGGTATCAGCTCTGTGTCAAAGAGCTTGTCTCTTTTCAGCATCTAGAGGTTCAACCTTCCTTGAAGATGCTCATGTATCTTGACCTCGATCTCCACTTGGTCCAGGAGGTTCACCGTACAGAGTCCCTGGTCCAAAGGACCTGCTCTGCTCCTGAGTCTTCGTCCTTGGTCGTACCATCTCTCTCTTTTGATCTCTTGTAAGGTTTAAAAGGTGAAGCAGGTCACACCCTTGGGAAACTCCTCTTACATTGAATCTGGACTGGGACCTGATTAAGGGGTGTTTCACCCCACCCTAAAAAGAGTTCCAATGGCACAGTGGATTAAGCCTTGTGATGGGCAATGACTCCACTAACCATTTCTAAGGAGAAAAATGAGGCTGTTTCCATGAAGATTGGTCTTGGAAACTCAGTGGAGCAGCTCTATTTTGGTTTATGAGTCAGAATTGACTGTAGGGCAGTGGATTTGAAGAGACTAGTGGCAATGGGTTTACTCATAACTCTATTGTATTGGATAAGAGCTGTCACATGAGGAAGAATGTCACATTCCACAATATAATCCCCTTATATCATGGAGGATGTTTACATCATTACATAACTAATAGCCCTTATATCATGGAGGATGATTACATCATTACATGTCTAATAGTGAGAAGCCTGCCCTAGCCAAGCTGATACATATTTTGGAGAACACAATTCAACCTATGACACCGAGTTGGAGGAAAGCTCCCTCAGAGTGTTCTAAAGATATCTCTCT
>PVJH01044348.1:0-13065 GCA_004026705.1 Nesogale talazaci | reverse complement strand
AAAAAAAAAAAAAAAAAGGCACAAAGACATGGTGATCTATCTCCCATAAAGATTGTTACCTAGGAAACCCTACGGGAAAGTTCTATGACATAAAGAAAACACCAAGCACATGTACTATGGCACAAGTAATTTGTGTTAGATTAATTGTGCAAAGACTATGGACTGTATGCATCATAACAAACTCAGGATAACATTGAGAACAAAGGGAATTCTAGAACACTTCATTGTGTTCAGGTGGAACTCATACCCAGGCTAAGTGGCATTTGTTCACTTAGCAAGAAAATGCTGTGTAGTACAAAATAAAATGAGGAAAGATAGCAAGATTGTATCTTTTCCCTATACTTATTCTGTCTATGTGCTGAACAGATAATCTGGAAGAATGAAGGATTTGCCATTAGGATTTAGAGGAAGGCTCATTAACAACCATCAATATGCAGATGACACAACTTTGTTGTTTAATGACATTTTGCTTTCCTCAAGTATGACATCCTTGATGTCATCCATAAGAAGTCTAGTGTTTGGTCATTTGTGTTCACTGTGTCCTTCAGGTGGTCTTCAAATCCAGGCTGCCCTCCCTTTGCCTCCTTGGGACCTGTTTTAATCCGTTTAATCCGTCGGCTTCATTTTGACTTAATAGCCTGTGCCCAGTTGGTCCTTGGCTTTATTCTGATTGATGACACTGAGATTCTCCATCGTCTCTTTCCACAATTGTTGATTTGATTCCTATATTTTCTATCTGGTGAAGTCCATGCATCTATCTACTCACGGCTTATGTTGCTGAAAAATTTATATTCAATCAACTGATTGTTGATATATTTATATCAAGAAATTGGCACCCACAAGTGTTGAAGTGGGCAAGGTCCAGTCTAGTTCAATCCTGTGGGTCAGATGTTAAACTAGAGCCTTCTCTCAACCCACATAGCTGTGGGGACTGACAGCCAGGAAGTGAGAAGACCAAGCAGGAATCAGGAAGACAGACAGGAAGACCACAGGCTGTTGAAGTCAGAGGCAGCTGAATCGGAGGTTATCAGGTAAGCTGGTGGCTCCTGATTGATTCCAGAAATGGCAGGCAACATGGTGGGCCCTTGGCTCGCGTCCAAAGAGCCAGAGGTTGATGAGGCAGATGCAGGAGCCACATCCAGTAAGAAGTTAAGCAGCTTTCTACAGCATCTATTTTTTATATCATGAATACCATTCCCCGGAGGACATGTCACTGGGGCTGTGACCTGAGTAATCTTCCCATCATGTCTGTATTACTCATAGCAGATCCCATCATGGAATTGTTTACATTATGTTCGGTCACATTGTGGGGGAAGCCTTAAGTACCAAACTACTGAGAATCTTGGTCCAACCAAGTGGACACATAATCTTGCCAATTCTATCATGCTATCTCTGGCATCATTTCTATAACTAAGACTATTTTCCAACTACTGAGTCTTTGGCGTTTCTGTGTCTCTTTCTCCAATCCCTACTAATTTTCAATGCATGTTGAGCGTACATTTGATCAATTTCAGACTGTAGACTTTGATAAAAACCTTCAGTTGCTTCATCATTGGCCTTACTGGTTAGTGTATAATACTATTAACTGGTTATCCCTAGGGGCTTCTGGATATTATCTTATCATAGACAGCACTGAACTTCAGGATAGATCTTGAAATATTCCTTTTAACAATAAATGTGACATTGTTATCCAGTTTCTACTATTATTCCTTTTGGCACAAGAGGCCATAGGATTGGCTGATTCATCATGTCTAGACCAGTCCACTTCAATTTAGGAAGGCTGGGAGCAGTTATCTGACAAATATTAATTATCAGTAGTTGTTGAAAACATTTGCTTATTCTTTGACATCCCTTCCACAATTCAATCAAATTTATTATGATGTATACATTAACGAAACAGTCACTTTGATGAAGGGTAGGGTTGCACAAGTGATTATTCTAAGTGCTCTCAGTAAATTGTACACCTGTGAAAAGTTGAGATTGGCAAATTTGTGTGACAGACATCTTTAAAACAGAAAAAGAAGAAGCAGGAAAGAGCCATCGCTGATGTTGCTATGTCCAACCAATCCTCATGGAATTTGGTTCATTGGTTCAGAAATTTAGGGTCATGGTTTCATGGGATATCTCTGTTAATTGACTTCTAAGGTGTTTAGTGCTTATGTTCCACCTCATAGTTTGTTGTTTAGTGCCTTCAATCTTAAAAGTTTGTACAGTACTCTGGGCTTCCTACTCCCACCAGGGCAGTGATACCACACACACACACAAAAAGTTTGTACAATATGATATAAACAGTAATGACAATTTGTAAATTATTAAGGGTTCATGGGGGAGGGAGGAGGGAGGGGAAATACAGGGAGCTAGTACTGGGGGGTCTAAGTGGAGGGAGGATATCTTGAAAGTGATGATGGCAACAAGTGTGCACTTGTGGTCTGCATACAATTGATGTATATATGGCTTGTGAGGGAAGTTGTATGAGCCTCCAATCAAATGATTCATAAAAAAAAAGGAGGAAAGAGGAACTTATACCAAGGCCTCAAGTAGAAAATATTTGGAAGTGAATATGGTAATATATGTACAAATATGCTTGATACAAATGATGTATTGAATGTTATAAGAGCTGTAAGAGCCCCGATTTCAGGGATCTACATGTGACCTCCTCTCTGGGGTGCGGACAACGGGGGTGGGTGGGTGGGTGGGGTGATACATTGGATAGTATGCGATATGAAGAGGTAATAGCAACTTGTAAATTACTAGGGGCTCATGAGGAGGAGAAGGGGAAGGGGAAATATCGGGAACTGGAATTAAAAAGAAATAGAATTAATGGAAAGGGGGAAAGAAGAGCTTATGCCAGGTGTTCAAGTAGAAAATGTTTGGAAATGAGTGTGGCAACATGTGTATGAGTATGCTTAATACGAATGATGTATTGAATGTTGTAAGAGCTGTAAGAGCCCCCAATAGCATCTATATTTTAAAAAAAGGAAGAAAAAAACTTCAAATGTCCCCTAAAAAAATCATTGAAAAAAAAGTTTGCACAGTAATTAGTCTATTTTCACTTGGAGCTGTAAAGGAAAAGGAAAATCAGGAACAGGAGGAGGATATGAAATCACCTCCTTGGACAACTTTATCCTGCAATCAGAATTGGATGGATGCCCAGCCACTAAACATCTCGATTAAAGATTATACAGAAGATTTTTGCCCTAAAGAGGGAAAATGCATAACAGAATATCCCATTCTTAGAGCCTTAAGACATTCTAGAGCCTTGAAATCTGGGTGGACCACAGAACCTTTAGCCCTGAGATAATCTTCAAACCTTCAACAAAAAACATCTCCTGAAATCTTAAAATCTGGGGCTCAAGTGGAAAATGTTTGGAAATAAATGTGGCAACATGTATGCAAATGTGCTTGATACAGATGATGTATTGAATGTAATAATCGCTGTAAGAGCCCCCAATAAAATTATTAAAAAAAAAATCAAACCTCTGAGGAGCTGGATTGACGCAGTGGCTACAACAGCTCTAATGTAAGAGCCATCAGCACAGGCTGAGCGGTTTTGTTGTGCTGTGCATAGAGCCACTGGGGGTCAGTACTGACTCCTGGCACCTAACAACAAAAACAATGTGAAGAACAGTGCTTCAAATCCTCTTCAATTGCAGTCTGCACAGTGGGGTCCACACCAGCTTCTCGGATCATTTGCTCAGCGTACAGCGTGAGTGCATAAGGTGAGAGAATACAACTGGGACACTCACCTTTTCTGGTTTTGAATCGTTCTACCTAAAAATGACCAGTAAAAAGCTTCGTTGGGTGAAGGCTTTTGTAACATGCACTTTTCCTGCTAGGTGAGCGTCAAGTAATTCGTTCTGAGTTAGTGGACCCAGTGGTGTCACCTGGGAAGGTTCTTTCTGGAATTTTTTGTAAAAGCAGTTTTCCGCATGCCTTAATTTTTGTGACGGCAGATTTAAGAGAACAGCATGTGGGTGTGAAATTTTATTTCCCATTCGGGAAATACGCTGTTGTGTTGTTAAACACAGCTTCGAAGGACATGGGAAAAACTCAAGTGTACAAGTGATTTTCTCATTTCAAAAAATGTGAATTGTTGATTGATTACAAATCTCATTCTGGATGTCTGTCAACTTCCCGAGTGGATGAGAATGCCAGCAAAGTTCATGCACTTGTGCTCGAAGACTGATGACAGACCATTGAAGAGATGGGGAAGTTATCTGGACTATCTTGGCGCTCTGGTTAGCGCATTTTCACCAAAGAGTTGGGAAAGAGAAGGTGGATGTGAAATTTGTGTCTGGATTTTGACTGACCAGGAAAGAGTGTTGAGTGGAAACATGCCTTGCTTTGAAACAACAGCTCCGATGCAACCCGCCCCCGAGTTATTATTCTTATGACCCCGAAACCAAACATCGATCAAGTCAGTGGATGTTACCATGTCTCTTTGCTCCTCCACCCCCAAATCTTGTCAAGTGAAATCAAAGATCAAGAGGATACTTATTTTTTTTTTTTTTTAATGTGTGGGGTATAATGCATTTGGAGTTCATTCGACCAGGTCAGACGGCTAACCAAGCTTTTTATTTAGAGGCTATGAGAAGATTCCATAAGAGTGTGTGGCCAAAAGGCCCGGTTTGTGGCAGACAGGGCAATGGTTTGGCCCCCACACAAAAAAGCACCTGCTCACACAACCATCTCAGTGCTCTGGGTTTTGGCAAAAAAAAAAAAAAAAAAGCATGCCTCTCTAGCCCCATACACCTTGCTCATCTGACCTTGCTCTGTGTGACTTCTTTTTCCCCCTGCAAGTGAAGAGGGACATGAAAAGACAGTGATTTGAATATGCACAAGAGGTGAAGAAAAAAATCAGGGAGGTGCTGTGAACCTGTCAAACAGATGGGTTTGACAAATGTATTCGGTGTAATGGAGAGTCCTTTGAAGGTGATTTAAATACATAGTTTTGAAACATAATTCTGGTTCTTTTTGGGGTAGCCCTCATATATCCCTTTTTTCTGTTGGAATTTTCCCCTCTTAAAACAATACAGGAAGAGATTCGGAAACTAGCTCTTGAACATGAAATCCAAGAGCCAATGTGGAAAGTATAAATGTTGAAGTAAAAGAACTGAACAGAAGATTTCAAAGGATGGCTCAGGAAGACAAAGTAAAGTAGATCTGGAGTTAGAAAACCTAAATGGAAGAATGTGTTTAGCATTTCTCAGGCTGAAGGAAGCAAAACAAACATTAAAACTGTGAGCTAGGGCTGAGCCCCGGTGGCGTAGTGGTTGTGCGCAGGACTGTGGCTCACTGAGATGGAGGTTCAATTCTGGCTCCCAGGAGCAAAGGTTGGGCCTCCTACTCCCACCACCTGAGGGCAGTGATGCCTTAAAACAACAACAACAACAAAAAAAAAACAACCCTGTGAGCTGAATTTTGTTGACTCACCACGGAGTGCCAGGATCGGTTTTCGGAGAAGTCTGGTGGGGCTGCTCCTTGAACTTGAGAACGGTGGTGGGACTTCTTCTCTTGTATGTTGGACACGTGCGGAGGACCCACTCTCTGGAGAAGGTCCTTGATAAAGTGGTCCTTGATAAAGTGGAGGGTCAACAAAAAGAGGGAGACCTTCAACTAGATGCACTGAAACTGGTTTCAGCAGTGGGTCCAACATAACATTCATAGAATGGTTTAGAACAGGATATTGTTTCATTGTGTTATACATAGGATCACTCTGTTATACATAGGATCATTCTGTTATACATAGCTGACGTGAAAGCTACAGAAGTTTCTCTTCCAAATTAATATTTATGCCCTTCCCTTGCTTGCCCATGTGTCTTTGAAAAATCCCAGGTCATAAATCTGGCCTGAGTCTGAACTGAAGGCGAACTTGCCTGTCTGCATCCCGGTAAGCCAGTTGTTCTTGGGTCAACTCTGACTTATGGTGACTTATGTGTGTCAGAATTGAACCATGGTCCCTAGAGTTTTCAATAGCTGCTATTGGGAAGTAGACCACCAGGCCATTCTCCCCAGGAGCCTCTGGGTGATTAGAACCTTTTAACTTTTCAGTTGTAGCTGAGCAGATTGACCGATGGCACCACCCAGGGATACCTCTGTCTGGAGCTGAGCTTGTCTTTGGGATTGGCCCCACTATTTTCTGTCCCAAATGCTTTGAACTGGCGAAGGCTTTAAGAAATCACTTTCATACAAGATGATCTGTCCTCATAAGTGAATGTGGTGAAGAAAGCTGATGGTGCCTGACTACCAAAAGATATAGTGTCTGGGGTCTTAAAGGCATGAAGATAAATAAGTCATCGTCTAGCTCAGAAACAGCAAAGCCTACATGGAAGAAGCACACCAGCCCGTGTGAATTTTGAGATGTCAAAGGAATCAGGGATCAGGCATCAAAGAAATAAAAAAAAATATATCATTGTAATTGAGGGGGAGTACAGGTTGGGAACCCAAACTCCATGTGTAGTTAATGGATTTCCCATTACAGAGGGGTCACAGGGAAGAGATGAACCAGTTGGGGTGTAACAGTGTAACAGTGAAGAAGTCTACAACTTTCCTGTAGTTCTTCAATGCTTCCTCCTTCCCACTATGATGATTGCAATTGTACCTTTCAAATCAGACTAGACCTGAGGATGTTCACTGGTACAGATAGGAGCTGGAAACAAAGGGAATCCAGGATAGATGCTCCATCCCTTCAGGACCAGTGGTGAGAGTGGCGATACCGGGAGGGTGGAGGGAAGGTAGAGTAGAAAGGGGGAACCAATTATAAAAATCTACAAATAAAACCTCCCTGTGGTGCAAACAATGGAAGTGGGTGCAGGGTGACATCGGATAGTGTGAGATATGACTAAGTAGTAATAATTTATAATTATCAAGGGTTCATGAGGGAGGGGGGAAGGAGGGGAAAATGAGGAGCCAATGCTAAGGGTTTACATGGAATGCAAATGTTTTGAGAATGATGTAGGCAACTGATGTACAAATGTGCTCAACACACCATGGATTGTGATGAGTTGTATGAGGCCCCAATAGAATGGTTAAAATGAAACAAAACAAAACAAGAAAAACAAAACAAGCAGCATTCGAATCTATACTTGGCCTATGTGAACAACCTTGGTGTGTCCTAAAGCAAATGAGGCTTTATGCTTCAAAATAACCCACACTCACTGCCATAGTCAATGCCCACTCATGGCACCCTATGGGACAGGATACTCCTATAGCCCTTGTGATTATATGAGACTTATCGGAGCAGAAACCCTCATCTTTCTGCCTAGGAGCAAGTGGCAGTTTCAAACTATGCACTTTACATTAGCAGCCCAATACCTTAACCACTTCACTCTTAGGCTATGGGATTTCAGTCTCTGTGGTGTAGTATTAGCCTGTGAAGGAGCGAGGGCACATCTGGAAAGAGGGTTTAAAGAATAAAAGAGCTATATAGAAAACGAGGACATGTTTTCTTATTATTCCATTTCACCAAAGTAATTTAAAATATTCTATGCAAAGCCCCTGTGTAAAAGATACCTTGGTTCTCGCCCTCAAGGGTTTGATAGTCTGATGGGGGATGCAGGTCTGAAAAATCAACCTAAAATATTGGCCGAAAGAAATAAGAGTGAAGATTGGGAAATTGCAATGGGAGCAGCATTTGAATCTATACTTAGCCTATGTGAACAACCTCAGTGTGTCTTCTGGGTGTCAAAATTTTGGGTACATTCCTTATTTCTTTGGTTTGGGTGGGAGACTCATCTGTTGGGTCCTTCCATCAATACTGGGCTCACCCTTATTCTATAGAACACTGGATCCCAACCTTCCTAATACCACAACTCTTTCATAGAGTTCCTCATGTTGTGGTGACACCCCCCCCCCAACCATGACATTATTTTTGTTGCTACCTCATAACCATCATTTTGCAACTGTTGTGAATTGGGCGATCCCTGTGAAAGGGTTGTTGGACCCCCAAAGGGGTCACGACTCACAGGTTGAGAACCACTGCTATAGAATAATTAATGCGAAAATACTGGGTGTGGTCTGGAAAAGCTCCATGTGGGCTCCCTGGTCTCTTCTACAAGCCCTGCCCCAAACTGTTCAAAGGATTATATGATCAGCTGCCCTAAAAAAAAATCAGCACATGCAGGATGGTGGAGAGTGATTGAATGCTACCCACTCTTGACATTCTAATGCCAAGCAACAGAAGTCCTCTCCGAGTCAGGTGAATACCAACATTCGTGACTTGTCCGTCTTGTAGCACGTCTCAGAAACTGCATTGTATTCTAATAGCAACAGATTAAAGTTGATGAATTTATTTACATGCATAAGTTACTCTTTGGCAACTCTCCTACTTTATAATCAATGATGATGACACCCCGAAATTAAGTAAGGGAAACAAACGAAAACTACCTTGAAAACAAAACAGAACAAAAGAAGTGAAAGTGTTGTGGGGGTAAAATCTGGACACTAGAGAAGAGAGCGGAGCCAGTGCTCTTGGACTCTTGTCTGATTTTCGAACTCACCAAACCAGGAAACCCATGTGTGCTTCTTGTTGTTGTAAGTTACGGTGTTTTGGGGGGGTGAGTTGTGCCGTCAGAGTCCCTGGAACGTCCTCTTACTGCCATGCCGTCGCTTCTGACGCACAGTGACCCTGTCGTTGTCGTCCTTGTCGGTTGCTGTTGAGTTGCGTCCCCCCCCTCAACACATGGAACAGTGGACCTGTGCCACCCTCACAAGGGTTCTTCTGTTCGAGTTCAGTGATGCTGCTGCTGCCGTGTCCATTCATCTCGTTGAAGGCCCGCTGTTACATATACTCTGTCATCACCAACGACAGGTATCGCTTCATTACACAATTTTAAAATGATAGTTTTTAAAAATCATTTTATCGAGGGCTCTTACAGCTCTTGTGATAATCCATATATCAGTTATACTGTGTTAGTCTGCGACAGTGGTCAGCAAAATCCGCCTCCAGAGCCCTATGTGGCTCTTTCAGTGTGGACGTGCGGCTCTGAAGTCACACTGAAAACATCTGAAGGTTATTATTTCAGATCACAGTGATTTCCTTTGTTTGGAAAAACATATTTAAGACTCTTGAGTGATTTCAAAGTTGTTAGGAGGGACAGGATTGGCTCTTCGGTCTCAAGAGTTTGGCGACCCCTGGACTGGGTAGACTAGAGAAATAAATTCATAGATGTACATATGTGTATAATCCAGAGGTTCATACACTAGAGCAATTGATCATTGAGAAAACATCCCAGCTCAGTCCAGATCAAGTCCATAAATCCGATATTACCCATATGTCCAATATCAGTCTATAAAGGCCTCTTTAGACTCACAAAACACATGCAAAGATGCCAAATGCAGATGATCACAAGCCAGTGGGTAGAAAGTCTTTGGGTCCAGTGGTGTTGTAAGCAGGGTATCCATGTGGCTACTCCAGTTCACAGCACTGCATCAGGGTAGGCCCATATGGCTTTTTCTCAGGGATGTCTCACAGGAAATGAACAGAGTCTCCCACCTCCAAGGAAGAAATATCAGAAATTTCCAGAATCCTTAGGGGACGGGTATGTCTGCACAGACCCCTCATTTGCTGTGATCCAATTGACAGAGTAGACTCCACCCCTTCACTTTTGTTTTGGGCACCACTGCCCTCTGGTGGTTGTGGGAACTACCTAGCGCTGCTCTTGAGAGCCTCTGCTGGATTTGAACTGCCAAGCCTGCAGGCTGCAGTCCCACACTCAACCACTTACACCACCAGGGCTCAGCCTACCCCTTCACTCTTAATCCTCAAATTGACAAATGATTATATATCTACCACATGTATCAACCACATTTGTACCTATGTTGCCATCATTATTTTCTAGACATTTATTTTCTTTGTTTTTTTTTTGTGGGCATCACTGCCCCCTGGTGGAAGTAGGAGGCCCAGCCTTGCTCCTGGAAAGCTGCTGCTGAATATGAACTGCCAACCCTGTGAGCTGCAGTCCCGTACACAACCACTACCCCACTGGGGCTCAGCCCTAGATATTTATTTTCTATTGAGCCCTTGGTGTCAGCTCCTCTTCCCCCCTACCCCCCCAAATAAAAGTTTTTATATGGGTGGAAGTGGTTAAAAAATTAAAAAATGACAGTGTTTAATAAGTGTTAAGCAGACCTGATTTTGTTGATTGAGTTGGGATGTTTAAAAGAGCGGTAAAATAAAGACATAAGTTATGAGAAAGTTATCCCCAAATTGTTTCTTACTTTCTTAACATAATGATTAATTATATTATTATCATCAGTATTTTCATATAATATGCCCTATGAATAGTAATGTTCTAAAATATTGAAAAGAAAAAAGTGAATGTATTGAGGTATACAATATTCGGATATAGTTTCATTCAAACTGTGAATTCAGTTGTGTAAAAAAATGAAACAAAACAAATTCCATTTATTTGTGGTGTCCTAAAAATATTATCTTAAAAATATTGTGTCCTACATTAGCAAGAGTGGTGAAGATAGCTGATGGTACCCGGCTATCAAAAGATATAATGCCTGAGTTCTTAAAGACTTGAAGATGACCAATGGATCAACAAAGTCTACTATAGAAGAAGCACACCAGCCTGTGCGACCATGAGGAATGGAAAGAACCAGGTATCAGTCATCAAAGAACAAAAATCATATCATTATGTGCCCATCCTCCCGACATGATTGCTGAGGACAAAAGGGGGCAGAGGCAGATAGAGCGAAGGAAACTGATGGTGCCCAGCCACCAAATGATAAAGTATCTGGGATCTTTAAGACTTGAAGGTGAACAAGTGGCCATCTAGCGCAGAAGCAGCAAAGCCCACATAGAAGAAGCACACCAACCTGTGTGATCACGAGGGGTTGGATGGGAACAGATATCAAACATCAAAGAACAAGAGTCAAATCAATAAGAATGAAGGAGAGAGCAGGGTTGGGACCCAAGGCCCACTTGTGGGACTCCCCTTACAGGGGAGTAACGGGGAGGACATGGGCCAGTCAAGGTGCAGTGAGGTAGCAGTGAAGCACACAACTTTCCTCTAGTTCCTGAAGGCTTCCTCCCCCCAACTATCATGGTCCCAACTCTACTTTGCAAATCCAGCTGGACTGGAGGAGGTACACTGGCAGAGAGGAGAACTGGAAGCACAGGGAATTTGGAGTGGATGCACTCCTCGGGGTCAGTGGTGAGAATGGAGTTGCCAGATGGGTGGAGGGGAGGTGGGGTGGAGAGAGGGAGTCAACTGTGGAGATCTACAGATTGCCTCCTATCTGGAGGACGGACATAGATAGGGAGGAGTGGGCAGGGGGAGTGTTGGAAAGTGTACGATATGATAAAACAATAATAATATTTTTTGGGCATCACTGCCCTCTGGTGATGGGAGTAGGAGGCCCAGCCTTTGCTCCTGTGGAGCTGGAATTGAACCTCCATCCCAGTGGGCCACAGTCCCACGTACAACCACTATGCCACCAGGGCTCAGCCCGAAAAACAATAATAATTTATAAAGTAATGAGGATTTGGGGGTAGGGAGGGAAAAGGATGGAGGGGGAAGGAAGAGAAGCTGATATCAAGGACCTGAGGAAAAATGGATATTTGAAGAATATTAATGAAAGCAGGCATGTGAAGGTGCTTAGCATAGCATATGTAGCTATGTATTATGAAAAGCGATATATAAGCCCCCAATAAAATAATTATATAAAAAAACAAAAAAACAAGTAACCACCTAAAAATATATTGTGTCATAAAAATTAACAGTTATCTGCTATTAAAATAATAATAAGGTGAAATACAAATTCTTATTAATGAATGTTAACATTTTAGATAGAAATATTTAATTAAAATTTTCATAGGCTTAATGAAATTCAGCTAGCAGTTGTATAAAAGTGAAACATTAATTCTAGCACCAATGTCTACCTGTACTAGCTGGGTTCTCTAGAAAAGCAAGACCTGGGCACTTGTATATGTGTGTATACAAGAAGAGATTTTATACCAAGAACTGGCTCAGACAGTTGTAGAAGTAGACAAGCCTACTGGAGTCTTCTCCCAACCCCTGTAGCTGCAGGGACTGATGAACAGGAAGCTGGAAGATGAAGCAGGAAGATGGCATGCTGGTGGATACTGAGCTGAATGCATCCAAGGATGGCAGTCTGTTGATGGCAGTACATGAGGACGCAATATATTGATGAGCCAGATGCAGGATTCCAATCTAGCAGTGAATCAGCTAACTTGCACACACTACAAACTTAGACTTAGAGGAGGCTACAACCTGAATGAAACCTCCCTCAATTGTATGAAGCTTGTGACCAGATACAATTAAGGAGGTCTATGCTCCCCACAACTTCTTGGCGGCTTCACAGAAGATCCCCTCATGGAGTTGATCCCATCATATTAGATCATATCATGAGAGAATCCTGTTTCACCCAAGTTGATATCAAATCTAACTAGCACATCATCTCATGGCCAAGGCAAAGCAGCAATGGTTTGCTTCACGTGTGTTCTGTCTGGCCTATGTGTATGCAAACTTAAACATCATGTGAATTGTTACTGCTGCAAAATATTTTTCAGCTGTCATATGCAAGTGTGGGGAATACTCTGCTAATTTGGGAGTACGCCTGGTGGCTCCGTGGATGGGTGTTGGCTGACTAAACACAAGGTTGGCGGTACGAACCCACCAGCCACTCAGAGGAAGGAAGATGAGGTTGTCTGGTCCCATAAAGATTTACAGTCTCCAAAACACTATATGGTCTTTATGGTGTGGTATTAACATGATGGCAGTCGGTTCTGTTGCCGCAAATCCAAACAGGAAGAGAAGTCAGAAAATGGACACAGAAACCCACCAAGAATCATTGTTATGCCAGCGTCTCAGGCATACATGTGCTTGGAGAAAACAGGTTTGCAGCATCTACCCACATCTGCTTGTCACTTAATTCTTTCCAAAAACACAAAGGCAGTGTCATGGCTGGTGCTGGTGGTGGGATAGGCCACAAGCCTGGGTGCAGAGCTGCAGCCCCGCTTTGCTTCAAGGATGCTGTGTGGGGCTAGTGGGGAGGTGGTGGAGGGAGGCGTTGGAACTGAGATACTCTGACCAC
>PVJH01044347.1:0-13054 GCA_004026705.1 Nesogale talazaci | reverse complement strand
GATCTTTCCCACCTCATTTAGCATTTCTTTCCCTCTAGGACAAATTGTAACTTGGTGTTTGGAATTTCCTGAGTTCTTTCAGCTTGACGAAGACTGTGTTTGTGTTTTGTTTTTCAAACACCAGGTCTTTGGACTTGCACTGGAATACTTCTGCAGCTGCCTGCTTACATGTTCCTACTTCATCATTTCTTCCAAACACGCTAGCTTCTCTCTGCTAAAATGTAATTCTCACCATCCTGCTCTTCTTACCTAAACGTGGGCCTTTTCTTTGTTCTTTTCCTGTCCTTTAAGTGACATTTTCATGATGTCCTCCCACAATTCCACCAGTATTTGATCACTAGTGCTCAATATCTGACATGACATTTATTTAAATTATAAGATATACTAGAAATCATATTTTAATTCCTGTGGAATTATTTCAGTTTTCTTAATCTTCAATTTACTTTTGCATACAATAAACTGATTATCTGTACTTGTAAAAATTCTACCATGCAGTATCCATTATGTTTCTTATTTCCGAGGCCATATTTTCCAACCACTCAATCTTTCCTTTTTATTTCCAACTTTCACATTCTATTCATCAGTGGTTATCAGTGCCTCTGGATCACATGTTTGATTAATTGCTGACTGAAGAAGTTGGTAGGTTTCTTCAATTTCTTAAATACTGGCCTTAGAGATTGGTGTTTAAATTTGAGTAATTGCTATATTAATTGCTCTTCGTTATAGACTTATGGATGTTTGCTATGGATGACAGTATTTCATTTCAACATAGATCTTGAAATATTCTTCTGGATAATTAATAAGATGCTGTGGTACTTTTGTGCTTAGGTTAATTTCATGATTGAGGTGTAGGGGTGGAATCTAGCCTGTTAATCTGGAGATAGCCATTGAGTAGCCAATGAGGTCTCCGTGTGGGCATGGCTTTCTCCTGATACGTCTGGGAAATCTCGCAATATTTCCCTCCTGAAGATGAGAAGCTATCTCCCAGGTTGTTGGCAGTTAGTCTCAAAGAGACGATGATTCATGGACAAGACAATATGGCAGTGTCCAAGAAGCTGGAAGAGCTGGCAGAGAGACCACACGGCTTTGCCCTGATGGAGCCAGACCTCTGAAGCTGGGGCAGCCACATGGAGACCTATGCCAGCGATGAATTGCTTCTGCTGTTGGTGGACCCTGAGCCCTGGAGGCAAGGAGTCATGTCCTGCCAGTGCCAGGATTCTGGACCCACTGACCTGTGACTTCGTGAGTTGGAAGGAGACTTTATAGACTGATTTTTGGCATATGGGTTAATATCGGACTTATGACTTTGAACTGGACTGGGCTCCATGTCCTGTTCCTCTTGTATATAAACCTTTTCCTTATATCTATATGCGTGTCAATGAAATTTGTTCCTCTAGTCCAACCGGACTGACACAGATGCCATTCCTGGAATTGTTAGTCCCACTATAATGAAGCATAAGCGTGGCCAGAATAGAAATGACCAGCATCAGTTCATTTCAGCTCACTCTTGTTAGTTCTACCTGCGTCGAGCCTGGCTAATCACCAGGCTATGTATGATGGAATGAAACACTGCCTGGTCCCGCTTCATCCTTGTATTGTTATGTTTGAGCACAATGTCTTGCAGCCACTGTGTCAAACCACTTTCTCAAGGGCTACCTTTTTTTTCCTAATTTTACACTCTATCGAGTATTATGTCCCTTTTCAGGCACTGGTCTCTCCTGATAAAAAATGCCCAAAGTTTAGGGGACACCGCTGAGCCTGTTGCTCAGGGAGAGGGATGCTTCTGATTGGGATCAAATGAAGAGGGAAGGAGAGAGAGTGGAGCACATCCCAACCCACCAACCCCTGCGGACAAGATTCTGTCTCTGAGCAGCCCATGCACAGAGAGGTCCACAGGGCCAGCCCCACCATGAGACATGATGTCCCTCACTGATCCATAGTGCTATCCCTATAGCACTGGAAACACGGTACGGGAATTGTAACCCATGTGAGCCCACCACGCTGGGGCAAGACACTACGGGTGTGGAGCCGAGCAGCAAGGGCAGCGAAGCAACAAAGTTCCTGAGGAATACCAAAAATAGATGGGGGTCAGCACCTGACACCCCAGCAGACTCAGTTGGAAAACCCTCATAAAGGTCAACACTCAGACCTGAAATTCCTTATAGGCCTTTCTCTTTTTTTGCTGTTGGATTTTTTTGGTTTGCTATTGCTTTTGTTTTGTTTCCATTTGTTGTTCTATCACTTTATTTTTTGTGTGTGCTTATCATTGTTTCTGCTTGTCTATCTGGATATGACAGGCAGGGTAAACAATCTGAAGAAAACAAGCGAATGGGCAGTTTTGGGGAGAAATAGGAGGGGGGAGTTGAGGGAAAGGAAGTGGGAACAAGAGAAGAACAAATAATCTCAAATTGATGGTGAGAAGGACACAAGAGGCATGGAGGGACTTGATCAAGGGAAATACATCTGAGAGGAATTTCAGAAATGCAAATGGAGGCCAAACTTGAAAGTGAAAGGAACTAGAGGAAAAAAAAACACCAACAGCTAGGAGGTAAAGGGCATTTATAGAAGTTTAAATAGATATGTAAATATATTTTTATATAGCAATCATGGAATAGTTCTATGTACATATAATTATATGTTAAGTATTAAGGTAGTAGACAGACATTGGGCCCACTCAATTACTCCTTCAACCCAAGAACACTTTGTTCTAATAATCCAACACTCTATGATGCTCACCTTCCCTGACATAATTCCTGAAGACAAAATAGGTACAAAGGCAAGTATGGTGAATAAAATTTATGGTGCTGGGCTATCAAAAGATATAACATCTGGGGTCTTAAAGGATTCAAGATAAACAAGCAGCCATCTAGTTCAGAAGCAACAATGCCCACATAGACGAAGTACATCGCCTATGTGATCATGAGGTGTTGATGCGATCAAGTACAGGAATCAAGGATTCCAAACAAAACAAAAGAAACCAAATTGATTTGAATGAAAGGGTGGGTGGGCAGCCTCCTTGTAGACAATTGAAGATCCCCTTTCAAAAAGGTCACAAGGAAGAGATGAGCCACTCAGGGTGCACTATAGCATTGATGAAACACACAACTTCCCTCTGGTTCTTTAATGCTTCCTTTCCCGTCACTATCATGACCCCGATTCTGCCTTCCACATTTGGATAGACCAGAACATTTATACAGGTATAACTAAGACCTTGCAACACAGGGAATCCAGGAGAGATAACCTCGTAATGACCAATAATGAGGTAGCTCTACTAAGAGGGTAAGGGAAGGCAGGTGGGGAGTAAGGGCAACTGAATGCAATGATTGACATATAAACCCCTCCCAAGGGGACAGACAACAGAAAAGTGGATGGAGAGAAAAAATGGTCAGCCTAAAACAAAAAATAAAAATTCCCCAATAATGTATAAATTATCAAGGGTTTAGGAGGGAGGGAGCGGGACATAAAAAGAGGAGCTGATACCAAGGGCTCAAATAGAAAGAAGTGTTTTGAAAATGATGATGGCAAGATATGTACTAATGTATGTGACACATGGATATAAGTTTGGATTGTGATAAGAGCTTTAATAGTTTCCAATAAAATGATCAAAAACAAAAAGATTCACAAACTCGGAAACACTATATAAGGCAACTATGAATTATCAATCTTGATGGAGTAACAATGCCCAAAGTATTTGAGACAAAGTCTTGCCATGCTGCTTTCTAAGGATAATTCTGGTTGTACTTCTTTCCTGAAAGATTTATTTGTTGTTTTGCTAGTTCATGGTATTTTCAATATCCTCCCTAGCACTATAATTTAAATGCATCAACTCTTCTTTGTCCATCCTCACTAAATATGCAACTTCCACATGTATATCAGGTGATTGAAAAGAACATGGTCTGGATAAGCCACACTTTCCATTCAGAGTGACTTACTAGGTCAGCACTTTAAATAGATTTCAATACTCTAAAGAAATCTTATGTAGAGATATGTATCCAATATAACCTTTTGTCAATTGGACCACTGCTTCCTTCAGCATTGATTGGGAATCCAAGCAAGATGAAATCTGTAGAAAATCAACCTTTCTCTGTTTGTCTCAAGGTTACCTATTGGTACTGCTATGCGGATTTTGGTCATCTTCACATTGAATCATAATCTATGTTGAAGCCTGAAATCCTTCACCTTCATCAAATTCTTTGAGTCCTCACTTTCAGCAAGCAAGGTCGTATCATCTGTCTATCCCAGGTTGTTAACACAGGTTATTATCCAGTCCTGATGCCACATTATCCTTCCTATAGTCCTGCTTCTCTTGTGTTTGCTCAGCACAAGAACTCAGCATAGCAGGACTCTGATAATGTAACAGTTACACCTTGGGTTGCTAATCACAAGGTCAGCAGATGGAGATCACAGGTGTTTTGAGGAAAAATGATGAGATTTTCTACTCCCATGAAGAGTTTTGGAAAGCCATCAGGGCAGTTCTACCCCATACTAAAGTGCCACACTCTGTGTAGGGATTGAGTCAAGGGCAGTGAGTTTGGAGTTCACTATAGAAACTAAGTATGATCTAAGTAAACAAACCAGAGACACTCCTCTGCTGATCTTAGACCAAGCAATATTTCCATGTTTTATTTCAACAATTAACTCTTGATCCATCTGTAGCGCCCTGGTGATATGATGGCCTATGCATGGGACTGTTAACCATAAGACCAGCTGTTTGAACACACAGGTCCTTCTGTGATAAAAACTGCAGAATAATTAATTACTTTCAATGATGGTGGTAATGCATATTGAAAACACAGACATTGTCATAGGGAAAACAAATCTCTCTTGGAAGAAGTATAGCGAGAATTCCTTTATAAAGTGACCAGATGGGAAACTATTGACCAGAGGGATGGGGTGGGGCTTCTTGATTAAAAATTTTGTCATTATGGAGCAACAAACATTTTCATAGAATGCAAAACTAGTATTGTAATATATTTATTTAATTTTTAAATGCTGTAGGACACGGGACAAATTGTTAAAAAGTGGGATGTCTGGTTACGTTACCTTAGAAGCAAAAATGCCAAGCTGTGAAGCAGTATGGGTGTGCTGTTTTTTGAGAGTTCAATCCCTGATGAAGGAAATGAAGCTTGGTAAAGCAGAAGGTCAGAAAAAAATGAAGAAGACTATCAAGGAGATGAATTTGTACAGTGCTCAATGGCACTCAATGGACTCCCAATAGCAATGATTGGGTGGACGACACTGAGCCAGGCAATTCCATGATGCACAGGGTTGTAACAAACTTGAAGATACCTAATAGCAGCAACCATTTTCATACCTTTTTGTTCTTACTACATCCCACATTCTTTGCCTATTTGCAGCCGCTGCTTCTCATATTCCATAATGCTGTATTTGACTGAAGTCTTGGCAGCTTTGTCTCACCCAGGTCATTAATGATGACTTAAACGTAAGGAATCAGATTTCTCCAGTAGTATTTTGATTGTCTTTCCCCAGAAGTGAAGTCTATCAGACAGTGGTCCCGGGAAAGTTAAAGGTTTTTTTAGAAATGGTTTGGAACTTCTGGTGAATCCTCCCACTTTGCGTAGCCCTGCTGGTCTTAAACTCATAGGTTCCACCATGATAGCCGCATGCAAGTCGCCACAGTGTAACACACTGACAGATAAATGAGGGTGTCTCGGCAGTTTTCCCTGTTCTATTTTAGAGCTCTTAGAACTTTAGAGACAGAAGATATACAACTAACCATCAAGGAAGTTCATACTTTTTTTAATGACAATTGAATTTAGCTTCTAGACCCAGGTGATCTGATAATAAATAAGACATTTCTCAATATTATACCCAGGTGATATCCTTTGCAATCTAGTTGAATTGCACCTTTCACTACTCTAAACAGTATTTCTGAAATTGCAAATCTTTCCGAGAATTATTAGAGCATCTTTCAGTCTTGGAGAGACTAGTGTGTGTGAATGGCCCACTTTACAATAGCCTGATGTTTACCCTACACAACCACCATGACCCCATTGTACACAAATAGTTAGGAGACTGAAAAATGAGGAAATATAGATGAAAGAACTGAAAGGATTTTTAGTTGAGAATGTTGCTCAAAGCAATATTTAGATTAACAAATCCTCCAAATGCATTCTAGTGACAAATGGATAATTAATACACTGGAGTACAAAATGTGCTGTTAATATGGCATGAATTAAGGAATGCATCTATAGGTGTATAAACTTTACTAAAATTTTAATGGGAAGGAACAAAGAATTGTGATAGGCAATGTTGTCACAAAAGGGATACTTTGGTATATGAATTATGTCTGTAAATAATAATTCTGAACTGTGTACAATGTAAAAAATCATTTGTGTCCTTAAAGTAAAGCATAGAATTAAGGCACCAGGATATAAATGTATTTCTACTGACAACATAGGAATGAAAATCCTCCTAAACTCTTTTAAACATGGGCTGTAAATAAGCATTTTTATGCAATAACAAAATCATTTAAGTATTCCTATAAATGAATTTCAAGAGTACTGGCTGTGATTTTATTATTGTATCCCTTCCAGGACTACTCTACCCCTTGTGGATTTCCAATAAGTAGAATTAGCTATATTCTAAATCATATTCGTATCCCATTTTCTAAACATTTAGTTAATTTTCCTTGCTCTCTCTTCCAAGGAGATGTCATTAATTCTTGATTTCGGTACTTAACATTCTCGTAAAGTTAAATTTTAATAAATGCATTTGCACTTGCTGTGTGGACTTAGTTCATTTACAGAGAATCATTATTATTATATTTTAACAAATTTTATCAGCATGACGAGAGCGGGTCTGTGAATCTTCTCATTTACCATTCTGAAAAAAGCTGAATTCTAGCATGGCATTTTGACTAATTTATGAAGTAGCCTTTTCCTTGTTTGCTAATTGTACTCAAGGGTCCTTTTAAGTATATTTTTAGCAAATCAGTCACCCAAACCAACATCCATAACTTATATTCAATTTCAATCCACTGGAACCTGTAAGGCAGAGTAGAAGTGTCCCTAAGGTTTCCCAGGCTTCAAGTCTTTATAGAAGCAGATGGCCAGATTTTTCTTGGAGCTCTCAGTCGGTTCTTACCACCAGCATTCCCAGTTATTTTGTGAGCACTTGACCACTGTACCACCAAGAATCCTAAAGTAAATCCTGTCCATATGTAATTCTGCTCCTGTCACATTTCCTCTCACCACATACCATCTTATTTCCTGAAATATAGACGTCATTTTGTTCCTTGGAAGTTTCCAGCATTTCTTCTTTCTGAAGTTGGAAGTCTTTGAAGACTGTCATTGATTTTGTCTTTGATTTATGGTGCTTAAAAATATTGATTTATACCATGGATTCCCAGATAATTTGCAAAAAAATATCTTGAAGTCATATGGCTAGAATTCCCCTTAGAAGCAAGCACCATGAAACATCATCTCATGCACTTTGAACATATTAGGCAAGGGGACAAGTCCCTACAGAAAGACATCACGATTGTTGGTGTAGGGGGTCAGTGAAGAAGAGAAAGACTTTGAATGAGGTGTATTGACACAGTTGTTATAGCAGTGAGATCAAACGCAGCAACTTTTGTCAGATGAAACAGAACCAGGCAGTGCTTTATTCCACTGTAAAAGGGTCATTAGGAGTTCAAAGCAAGTCAAGGGCATCTGACAACATTAATTATAATACCTTTTCCCATCTATGGGTTGTATAATGGAAAACTGCATACTAAATACTTTGTAGACCTAATAGATAATTACATGCTGCACACCTCTGAACTTCATTTTGTGGGCTCATTAATTTCACATCTATTTTTCTTTTATAAGTTATTCATTTATTATTTTATTAAGACCACTATATAATTGATTAAGTGTGTAATTAATTATGGAACTAAAATATTGCATAATTGCTCTTTGAGAGATTTTTCTTTTAAAAGAAAACTTTAAAGATCAGGAGTGTCCATTTCAGAAATATTTATTCTAATTGTAATTTTTCAGAGTACAAATTAGTAGCACGACATAATCATAAACCAGCATTAATAGTGAAGCTTTTGCAAAAGAACTTAAAACCTGACAAGGGTATGGAGAGACTTAAATCCTCATATCCTTGTGGGGGTATAAAATGGCTTACCCCAATGGAAAATGGGATGGTGCTTCCTTCAAAAGTTGGAAATAGAAATCCCATATGATGCAATATTCCAACAAAGGGTTTTAGTCCTATAGAAATAAGAGCTCTTACATGGATACATAGTTATCCACTCATATCCATAGCAACGCTACTTACAAAAGCATGGCTAATTATAAACCCATCAATGGGAGAGTTAATAGACATGATACATAAACACAATGGTATACAAAGCAATGCTAAATCATAAAAATGAATCTATGAAAAATATCACAGCATGAGTGAGCCTGGAGGACCTTATTGTGAGTTAAATACAGTAATGTGAAAAGAATAGCATTTTATGGGAGAACTTTTTAAAAGTGAAAAAAAAACTTCACAATAAAAGAAACATTACTAGATTGATACAAAGGATTATAAAGAAAGAGAGTGTAAACTACTAACTAGGAGGTAGACATGCATATGTTAAGCTGGGTGAAGGTAAGGGCAATATTCAATAATATGCTCATTAAAAATGTGCTGCAAATATAGCCATTAACATGGTGGAGCATACAGGAAGAAAATTAGGAAAACTTCTGAGACATAACTAAACACCTTAGGTGAATGAACTACTGTCTTGGGGGGCTCAAGATTATGATCTCAGGAAAGACCAAAGTCAAATGATATAACAAAGACCACAAAGACATTGTTCCCCATGGTGTGTAACAACTTGAATCTTAAAGTGCAACTATATTGTTTCTTCCTGTCTGGGGCAAAGAAGAGGGGAAAAAAATTGAAATTGCATGGAAGCAATGAATCCACTTTTCTAACAGACCATCAAATATGTTTCTATGATCCTCCAGATCATAGAAACTAAAAGGATCAAAACTAAAAGGATACACAACTCCAATGATCAAATGCTCTGAAAGGCATCATATAGAAGGCATCATATCTTATGGATAGTGGAATAAAATCATAAAAAAGAAAGAGCTCATTGATCAGAGGTGGATGAAACCCCTAAAACGATAACCATGAACCCTCCTTTATTTTTGACATTGAGTCTCTTTCTATTCCTTAATTTTTGACCAAATATTTCATTAGTCTATATGGGAAAATGACACTAAGGAAATATGTACTCTTTTAAATATTAAACATTTGAGATCATAAGGCAGTTTTTAACTAAAGGATAGTTCAGATAGGTTGGAAAACAATGAAGAATGAACACATGAAACATAGGAGGGAAAAGTAACAAAAGATATTTTATTGTGGGGATTGCCATAAATAACAAAAAACAAAGTATGTCTGATATTTTGAATGGGAAACTGATTTGGTGTGTAAATTTTCACTAATTTACAATTTGAAAACCTTTAAAAATGGAAAATCGTGTACATAATTCTAAAATGCATATCATTATTGGCAGAATGCTAAAACTTTGTTATTATTTTAAGAATATTTAACTCAATTATGGGGAAGGTTATCTTTCTGTTCAATAAAATATCATGAAATTCAAATCACTATTGAAAAAGTATTAAAGCAAAAGAAGTTGATACTCATCACTTGACGATGTTATATTGACTAGTGTTATATGGGCTACTGCTGCCAATGGACTGAGAGTTCCCACTTGCTTGGAAATGTTGATGGGTATATATCTATTCAGGGAAATACAATATCTATTTGTTTACTTTCACTAGTCTTGATGGCAGTGAGTTTTAGTTTTTGATTGTGGAATAACAAACAACAGTTCAAGAGCAAGCTGCAGGCATTCTTTGTGATTGAAAGGAATTTGTATATTGGATCAAAAATGATTCTTGGTAATTTTTCCACAATACATTTTTATGTTGACCAAATATTTTATTCTGTATAAGCTTGTTTTCCCTTTTTGAAGTTTTGCTTGTATTTATTGACATACTTAAACAAGCAGACAGCAGTGCAGGTTTTGATCTGTTAAAGAAAAAATAGGCAAAAAAATATTTGCTGCATGGCATTCCCATTCCAAGTCTTAACACTTCACAATTGTAAACAATATATTGCTTGGATGTGTTTATCTTTAATATGTTCAAGGGTTAGCATACAAACACATACATGAATATTTACATACATCTGCTAACACATTCATACTACATATGTCCATGATCATGATTTTTTTATGATTTACATAAATAAAAGTTATCTTAACAGATGAAAGAGTGAAAAAAATCTATATGTCATATATTTCTCTCAAGATTTTAGATGTATTAAAGCTAGAAAAAATATATGCAAAGAGAGTTCAGAGTCCCACAAATAAGGGACTATGATTGATGCTTACTTTAAAAGTATTAGTATGCCATTTTAATTTAATTGGAGAAATATTATGAGAACAACTCTGCTTTTGAAATTGGCAGTTCATCTGCTTGAAAAAGTTATATTAAGAAGTAGTGATGAACATCAGGATAGCATTTTTTTTTAAAGCACTTGATTTTATTGGTACAAACTGGTTCATTCAGCTTGAACAATCTTTTTGCATAATTGTCACACATGCAGCCAGATGAGTATTTTAAGATGTTTGTGTGCTAGTCCGGGTAGACTAGAGGAACACATTTCAAAACCATGCATATGGATATAAGGAATGGGTTTATATTCAAGGGGAACAGGAAATTGAGAAAACATCCCAGCCCAGTCCAACTCAAAGTCATAAGTCCAATATTAACCCATATGCCCGAAATCAGTCTATAAAGTCTTCTTCTAACTCACAAAGTCACAGGTCAGTGGGTGCAGAATCCCGGTGCTGGCAGGGCACCTCGTCTCCAGGGCTCAGGGTCCATCAACAGCAGAAGCAACTCATCGCTGGCAGAGGTCTCCATCTGGCCGCCCCAGCTTCAGAGGTCTGGTTCCATCAGGGCAAAGCTGTGTGGTCTCTCCGCTGGCTCCTCCAGGTTCTCAAACGCTGCCAGCTTGTCTTGTCCATGATTAATCGTCTCTGAAACTAACTTCCAACAACTGGGGAAGATAGCTTCTCATCTTCACGGGGGAAATCCCGTGAGATTTCCCAGTCTCAGGTGAAAGCCATGCCCACACAGAGGCCCCCATCAGCTACTCAATGGCTATCTCCAGATTAACAGGCCAGATTCCACCCCTACATTTCAATCATAAAATTAGCATAAGCACATGACTGCCACAGTTTGTTTCAAAGGTGTGGACTGATATTGTCAACGATCATGGAATTTTAGAGCTGGAATTGATCAGTGGCATTATCTGGTCCAATGACTTGATTGGCAGATGTGGTGACTTAAATTAATCATCTAACAACTTTGTGGGTTAGAGGATGAAAAAAATGAGTCATTACCATTTCAGGGGAGGACTCTGAGGCATGAAGGCATTAAATAAGTTGTCAATACCCTCAGAACTTTTTACTAGCAGTCAAATGTGAACTCAGCCTGCCAAGGTCTCCTTTGGGACTTTCCACTATATTTTGCTGTCTTGCTATGGCTGATGGTTCTCAAGTGTCAACTGAATATTGAAAGGTAATAGCTTAATAATAAGTAAATATATTTCTCAACTTGATGGTTCATACACACATCCACATGAGACACCGAGTGTCCCTGTGAGATGAATCCTGAGAAATTCCTTTGAGTAGAATTCTAGGTGGCAAAGGATGATACCCTATCTTTATGTGCATGTAAAAGACTGCCTTTGACTTCTAATATTACGACTTTAAAACATATAAGTATTTGTTTTACAAAAAATATATGTAGGCATCAGTCTAGCTTCTAGATATACTGACTAAATAAATTTAATTGGTTTGAATGGATTCTAAATAGCTTTGAAAATTTCAATACAAAACCATAACACATGATTCTTTCCCAGATCTCTTTGTTTGGCTTTTAAAAGAGAAATTACAAGTGTAATCAACCATTATGAAATATAACACGCATTCTTAAAAAAGCAAGGTTTCAAGGTGAAAGTGGGGTGGCCAAGATTTCAACCGTGTGATAGACATTGTTTATTTTCTAAGTAACTGTACTGAGAGATTTGGGCATGCATACATGTGTAGACTTATTTTTTGAAATGAGAAGCACTTACTCAATTTTAAAAAGGCTATACAGCAGTACAAAATTTAACTGACATTCACTGAGGTTTAAATGAAGTCTGGTCTTTCTGTAAATCCAACTTTAAATATGCATGAGTGTATATAAGTTTGTATTTCTTTAAAGATCATAGCCATAAAGTCTTTACTTAGAAAATTCATAATTGTCTATTTAAATAGTACTTATTGAGTGCTTTCAGTAGATCAAAGGATGAACATTTGACTACTTGACTACTAGGTGAAAGGCTATCAGTTCAAAGTCGAGGACAAATATGTTCAAAGCCAACTCTGCCTTCTGCTTCTGAAAAGTGGTAGCCTGAGAAGCCTTCGGAGCTATTCTACTCTTCCATGTGAGATCCACAGCAAATACCTCCAACAACAATGGAGAACTTCCTGTATGTCGGGCATAGCCTCAGTTACTTTATACGCAGTTTCATACATTCTGAAGAGATAGTGGTTATAAGCTTACTATTATACTAATTTTACATCTGGAGAATTGAGACACTGAAAGATTAAGTTACTGACTCAAGAGCAAACAGCCATTACCAGAATTTCAAGATTCAAAGGCATGAATCCTAGTGCCCGAGTCCATCCTCATCACGGCTTGGTTATGTTCCCTCTACTGAAGATTGTAGCAGAGTTAAATTCCGAGCACCCTGTTTACAGGAGGCTATGCGTGACAGTGCAAGCCCAAATCAATTTGCAGATTCCTTACCTAGATTAAGTCTCCGTTGAGTTCCCTCTGATCTTTAACTAGGGATTACCGTCATACACTCAGATAGAGTGTATTGGCAAGTGGATTATCTCCTACCCTTTCTAGCCAGCCCAATGAAGGGCAGTGCCGCTTAGGAACTTGTGCTGATGTGTCCTTGAGAGACATCG